>JACCID010000390.1:0-82481 GCA_018906775.1 Sycophila sp. Sp_5
CTTCTCCTGCGGTGACCGCGATGTATCTGGATTCTCCCATGATTTTATATGCAACTTCTTCCGGCGCAATGGTAGCCAAGGCGCAAGCTTGATCCATGATTTTTCTTTCAAGTTCGCAATTATGTCTTAAGATATCATAACACATTTGCGTGACTTGCTTTCGAACATATTTTTCAACATATAAAAATTTTGAATTTACAAAGGCAAAAATGTCTAAATTCGTGGCAGATGGGGGTGCTTTTTCTACAAATACATCTTCTTTTGCATCTTGTACAATAAATAGTTTTGGATGCACGGTGCGTGATAATGGAGCTCAACATACTTTTAATTAACCCGTTTTCCATAATGCAAATGTTACTTCATTTGATTCTAACGAATATAAAATTTTCTTCATATAATAATGAATATTTCTTTTTCCCGCATGTTTCGTCGGGTGTAGTAGACCAAAATACGCCTGCTTCACTATCTAAACGAACGATATTATTATCGAAATTTACCTCCGCTTAAGGGGATGCCTAACATAATTTCCGCGCTCTCCTGTACCGACCATTCTTTATATATTCTCTGCTATAGCATCTAATGTAAATTTGATTTTTCAAATAATTTTGAAACGGCTTTCTTAAGGGCATTTCTGATTGCATCAAAATATTATTTATAATTCGTAGAATGAGCGTAAACTTCTTTTTTCCTATTGCGCGCGCCGCGAGCGCATCGCGCAGTGACCCCGCGAAACGAAGAGGAAGGGCTGGCGACGAGGGAGCGAGCGCGTTGGGAGATCGGCGCGCGGCCGGCGCGCTTTCTCCTCCCTCGGTCCGCGCGCGCTCGTCCGCTCGCGCGGCGCGTGCGCCCCCCCCGCGGCGTCGAGCGTCGCCCCGCGCTGCCCGTGGTCACCCGGGCGCGCGCGTTCGCGGGCGGCTCTTCCCCCCGCGGTCGGGGGCCGGCGCTGCGGCGCGGCGGTCGGCGCGGCGCCTCTATTTTTTTCCTCTTTTTTTTTTTTTTTTTTGCCCGCCCGGTCTCGGGGCTCGTTGCTCTGTTTTGGGCGGGATTTCATCCTATGGCTGAACAGCTGGACGTGAGTTTGCAAGGGGCAGGAAAGCAGCCAAAAAAGAGAAAGGCGCCGGCACAGTCGGACATAGGAACATAATGGGGGTGGTGCCATATCAGAAATGCCATTAAGAAAGCCGTTTCAAAATTATTTGAAAAATCAAATTTGCCTTAGAGGTTAGCAAAGAACATAGCGAATCGTCGGTACAGTAGAGCGCGGAAATTAAGTAAGGCATCCCCTTAATAGGCTAGTAAAAAAGTTTTTACCCATCCGGATACGTAAGCATTCTCATAATCTCCAAAAAGATATGAATACGATCCCGCAAAAACTAAGGATCCTGGAACTGTGCTTTTCTTTAGCAGTTGCATAACGGTATTTCCTGCTATAGATAAAAATCCAGTGAGATGCATTTTTCGGCTTTATCTTGACTGATATCCTTATAATAACTTATTTTTCCTCTTGGCATACGTGAGACTTGCAAATGCATACCGCAACGTGTAACGACTTGATTTATCATTATTGAGCATTTATATTCAGGGTTTTCAAAAATGAACTGGTACGACCAGTACATCCGTGTTCAGAATCACATTCTAAGCACTTTTTCCATTTGGCATATTTCGTAATTGTGGCTAATTATCGACCTGTGGTCAATCAAAAACTTTGATAATTAGCCAATCAGCCCTTTACGATCCATTCCAATCAAGGGTTTACTCGAGCAGCATGGGCCGCGCGGGGAGAGTCATGCGGGGTTCATCGTCAAATCGAACACTTAATTAACAGTAACTCCGTAATTATCCCAAATTCTGAAAAATGCCAAAACTGAAGAAGTGCGAAGTCATTTAATTGCAATTATTGTCCAAATATACGCGTCGTACTAACAGGGACTTCTTTTATATCGCATTCTCCGATATCTATTAAAGATATTGTTGTAATCCATGTACTTCGAGAGGGTTAAGGATAATTCCCAGAAAGAGGCTTATTACGAGAATCGCCATATGTAATTTAAAAAAAAAAAATTTAACTGCATACACTTTTTTGTTTTTATATATATAGTTTTTATTGGTTATTCATAAAATACAAAGATTATTTTATACAAGACGCAAAATACCGCGTGTTTTCGGTTTGATTTGTTAAAACTTCGCTTTCTGTGTGTACGCTTAACTCGATTACATCCGGTGTATTTTGTACTATGGTTTCTATGTGATATAAAAATCGTAACACAATTCCGGTGGTTAATAATGCTATAACTGTAATTATAGTAAAACCCCCAATGCCGTTATTAAGTTCTCTTTCTCTTTGTATAATTTTACAATTTGTTCGATTTCCCAGAAATCTTTTTCTGTTTGTCCTTTATTTAATATATCTATTATTGGTTGTTAATTCTCCGCAAATGATCTTGTAAATGTCTCTATTTGTAAATCTTTTTTAAGTATTGTGGTTGTGAATTGTTCTTATGTCGCATAACCTATTGCTATAATTTGATTATTTTCATAAATGATAAATGAATTTCTCGCAAGTTATCTACGCACTTGCGAGAAATTCATTTATCATTTATGAAAATAATCAAATTATAGCAATAGGTTATGCGACATAAGAACAATTCACAACCACAATACTTAAAAAAGATTTACAAATAGAGACATTTACAAGATCATTTGCGGAGAATTAACAACCAATAATAGATATATTAAATAAAGGACAAACAGAAAAAGATTTCTGGGAAATCGAACAAATTGTAAAATTATACAAAGAGAAAGAGAACTTAATAACGGCATTGGGGGTTTTACTATAATTACAGTTATAGCATTATTAACCACCGGAATTGTGTTACGATTTTTATATCACATAGAAACCATAGTACAAAATACACCGGATGTAATCGAGTTAAGCGTACACACAGAAAGCGAAGTTTTAACAAATCAACCGAAAACACGCGGTATTTTGCGTCTTGTATAAAATAATCTTTGTATTTTATGAATAACCAATAAAAACTATATATATAAAAACAAAAAAGTGTATGCAGTTAAATTTTTTTTTTTTAAATTACATATGGCGATTCTCGTAATAAGCCTCTTTCTGGGAATTATCCTTAACCCTCTCGAAGTACATGGATTACAACAATATCTTTAATAGATATCGGAGAATGCGATATAAAAGAAGTCCCTGTTAGTACGACGCGTATATTTGGACAATAATTGCAATTAAATGACTTCGCACTTCTTCAGTTTTGGCATTTTTCAGAATTTGGGATAATTACGGAGTTACTGTTAATTAAGTGTTCGATTTGACGATGAACCCCGCATGACTCTCCCCGCGCGGCCCATGCTGCTCGAGTAAACCCTTGATTGGAATGGATCGTAAAGGGCTGATTGGCTAATTATCAAAGTTTTTGATTGACCACAGGTCGATAATTAGCCACAATTACGAAATATGCCAAATGGAAAAAGTGCTTAGAATGTGATTCTGAACACGGATGTACTGGTCGTACCAGTTCATTTTTGAAAACCCTGAATATAAATGCTCAATAATGATAAATCAAGTCGTTACACGTTGCGGTATGCATTTGCAAGTCTCACGTATGCCAAGAGGAAAAATAAGTTATTATAAGGATATCAGTCAAGATAAAGCCGAAAAATGCATCTCACTGGATTTTTATCTATAGCAGGAAATACCGTTATGCAACTGCTAAAGAAAAGCACAGTTCCAGGATCCTTAGTTTTTGCGGGATCGTATTCATATCTTTTTGGAGATTATGAGAATGCTTACGTATCCGGATGGGTAAAAACTTTTTTACTAGCCTATTAAGGGGATGCCTTACTTAATTTCCGCGCTCTACTGTACCGACGATCGCTATGTTCTTTGCTAACCTCTAAGGCAAATTTGATTTTTCAAATAATTTTGAACGGCTTTCTTAATGGCATTTCTGATTGCATCAAAACATTATTTATAATATGTAGAATGTGCGTAGACTTCTTTTTTGGATTGATTTCAATTCCAATTGAAAATAAGTCAGCATTTTCAGCAATAGGAATGAAATCAGCCAAAAAAGAAGTTTACGCTCATTCTACCGAATTATAAATAATATTTTGATGCAATCAGAATGCCATTAAGAAAGCCGTTTCAAAATTATTTGAAAAATCAAATTTACATTAGATGCTATAGCAGAGAATATATAAAGAATGGTCGGTACAGGAGAGCGCGGAAATTATGTTAGGCATCCCCTTAAGCGGAGGTAAATTTCGATAATAATATCGTTCGTTTAGATAGTGAAGCAGGCGTATTTTGGTCTACTACACCCGACGAAACATGCGGGAAAAAGAAATATTCATTATTATATGAAGAAAATTTTATATTCGTTAGAATCAAATGAAGTAACATTTGCATTATGGAAAACGGGTTAATTAAAAGTATGTTGAGCTCCATTATCACGCACCGTGCATCCAAAAACTATTTATTGTACAAGATGCAAAAGAAGATGTATTTGTAGAAAAAGCACCCCCATCTGCCACGAATTTAGACATTTTTGCCTTTGTAAATTCAAAATTTTTATATGTTGAAAAATATGTTCGAAAGCAAGTCACGCAAATGTGTTATGATATCTTAAGACATAATTGCGAACTTGAAAGAAAAATCATGGATCAAGCTTGCGCCTTGGCTACCATTGCGCCGGAAGAAGTTGCATATAAAATCATGGGAGAATCCAGATACATCGCGGTCACCGCAGGAGAAGTTATACATTTATTAAAATGCATACAACTTGAAGTGAAGAGACGAGACACAGAAGAAGAGTTTTTTGAACAATTGCCAATATCAAGGGAAGAAGAAATTATTTTTTATCTCCTCAAACACACATATTAGTTCGAACTGGAAGGCAACTTTCCTGCGATAAAAGATTACTAATTATGTATAAGATCAACGAATATTGGTATAAATTATAGCCCGAGCCTGTAGAAGTTACAATGCCCGAAGTTTTGAAGCCTCAAACTCGACCTACATGGAAATATGTAAGCCCAGAAACACTAGCAATGGAATTTGTTCGCAAATGATTTAAATCGACTACGAGACAGAACTTTATTTCGTATTGAAAGAAATGCCGTTGTTAATAAAATAGCATTGGGAATGACAGGACGTGCGATCAACTCCAAAGGTATGACTATTGGAATTTATTTAATCAACAATCCTTAGCAAAAATTGCTGAGTCTGCTTAGGAAAATGTGGACAAAATTCTTAACATTTGGAACAGCTAGTGGATGAATAATAGGCAGAATCATAGTTGGCCGATTTATTAATAAATAATAGATACGATAATCCATGGATATGCATTATACAGTCTATACGGATTTTCATTACATCTTGTAGAGGCAATATGGAATTCGGTTACGCAATTGTTATTATATTTA
This sequence comes from Sycophila sp. Sp_5, assembly GCA_018906775.1. Taxonomy (NCBI): domain Eukaryota; kingdom Metazoa; phylum Arthropoda; class Insecta; order Hymenoptera; family Eurytomidae; genus Sycophila; species Sycophila sp. Sp_5. The sequence continues at coordinate 5,446 of JACCID010000390.1, forward strand.
GGACAAAAAGAGCAAAATAGAGTACAGAGAGAAATACAACAGGCAGAAGAATACCAAGGAAATAAGGTAGTAGAACAAAACATACAAAAGAACGAAGTAAATAATGAAAAACCGAAAATTTATCCCAATTCAAATACCATACCAGCTCTTTATAATTACAGCAAGATGAACGCGACAGTTTACTTTTAAAATGATAATGTTCCATTAAAAGAAAACTTTACAGATTGGGACCACGACACAGCTGTTAACAGTGCAGAAAGCCATTTGTACTGATCAATTTTTTTTCTTCTTTTAAAAGTTGTAAACAGTCTGGATTCCTTGTGGGGTAGGAGGAGGTATTCCCGTTGTCACTGGGCTCAATACGTCCAGAAACACTACTCGCGAACGAGCTCAATACGCTCATTGCAACCCCACGTTGCCGCGCTCAATAAGCGCGTAACTCCAAACGTATCGAGCTCAATGAGCTCGCACACCCGTACACGGAACTCACATAAAATTACAAGGATTTTGCATTAACGGTTCTAAATAAAACGATGTACACTTTTCATTTCTATTTAAAAAAAAATGAACTTAAAACTTTATTAACAAAATAAGAAAAGAAAACAATATAAAAAACAAATTTCTGTATTAACGCCTTACTTTGAGCGCGCTCAATCAGTAGGGCTTCCGCCGCCGTTCCGCTGCGGTTATTCTACAAACAAAAAAACAAATGAACGCTAGTTTAATATTAATATTATATTCGTATAACATCGTACGGCACGGTAAATCCAACTACTTGCGCTCATTACGAGCAGTAGTCTCCCCTGTTGGTTGGAGCTCGGCTCAGTGCGCCGAGTGGACTGAATTCGACAGTCAGCTCCCGGTGGGAGAGACTATCGCGGTAGGAGAGTCGTCCCGCGGTGGGAGAGCACTTGCTCTCCGGCCGTCACGGTCGCGCTAGGGCGCGTATATATTACATATATATTACATATATATTACGTATATATATACATATACTCACGTTACGTACCGACTTATGCGTAACAAAGCTATTGCTCGCGCTTGCCGGGATAACCGAGCCAGTTTACTTTTATAATGTCAATGTAGCATTGCTTAAAAGGAAACTTTATGGACTGGGTTTACCACATCACAGCTGTTTACGTTGCAAAAGGCCATTTGTATAGACCAAATTTAAACGCAGATTACATCTTCTTACTAACTTAGATAATATTGACACTTTTAAAGATAAATTAATCTATTTTTAAATACTTAAAAGTAGAAAATAATTTGGTATTTCTTAATTCTGAACCATAAAGTATTGCATGAACTTAGTTCATCTAAACTCAGATTACATCTTCTTACTAACATAGATAACATTGACACTTTTAAAGATATATTATTCTTTTTAACCTCCACACGGCCGGCTACAGGACTATAGTGATGTTGTCATCATTCGAACATATCTGAAGACCATTGTGAGATGATAAATGGAAGTATCCCGCCAAAGTAGGTATGTATCAACGAAAAATATTCCGGCCGCCAGCAGGTTAAGATTTAAAAATATAGAGTAATATCTTAGATTTTACTTTTGATCTATAAAATATCTTACGAACTTAGTTCGTATAAACTCAAATTAAATCTTGTTATTTTCTTATAATCTCTTTATATGATTATCTTAGTTAACAGATATATTTTGTTTTGACTGGTTTTTAATAGCTATTTTTACCGATTTCTGAATATCGTTAATTGAGATACTGGATTTTGAGGGATATTTCGCTAAAAATTTGGCACATGTTTTTATAGATGGTATCTTCTGACTTTTAATGTAAGTCTCAAACTTTTAACAAATGTAACTAGGTACATTATTTCTATTAGGTATGTTGCAATCATTTGTTGCATTTTATTTCATTTACTTTGTACGTGGATCCATGATTGAAATTGTGCCTCACTCCTTTGACATAATATTTCGTCCTTGGTATTTCTAATAAAAGCATCTACAGCTAGAATATTAGGTATTGAATAGTTATCGTTAAGGGCATGAGGGAATTCATCTAGAAGAGCTTCTATTGAGGTTTGCGTCCAAGGCAGTTTTTTTTTCTCTGTTGCTGTAAGTTTTGGAAAAAGTCATTTAATGTGTATGAATGTAAAATCAAATTCAGTGATAATATAAATAAAATTTTTTACGGATAAAATATTCGCTAATTAATGAGTTTCTACAAATGTTATTAATCCATAAACGGCCAAACCACTACCGATATATTACTCTTCGAGGCCAATAACTATTGCTATTCAACACTGGAAAAATTGAGATGCATTTATTGTTATTGATGAAGATCTTCTCTTGCCGATGTTGCGCACGAAATTCTCTAAATTTCTAGAATCAAAAAGATTATAAAATTTACAAAAAATTATAGAATTACGAAATTTAAAAAAAATGCTTATAACACTTCGAAAAATTTGAAGCGTATCCTTGGCTAATTCTAGCGGGAGCGGGAGGGAGGGAGGTAGGGAGAAAGAGAGAGAGAGAGAGAGTACCGAGACTTGTAGAGCTGTCGTATGCCTCTTCGCTGGCGTTTAAGTATCACTTATTTTGAGCCGGAGTAGGAGGCATGCTACTGTTTGGCAACGCATTCGGCTCATCGCAGGCTTTTGCCATAGCTTATACTGCCGACGCCAGTATTCGCGAGTCAGCTCTTCCGACCTACGTTCCGTTATATTAATAAAAATTCTATCGCAATGAGTTTTTGCTTGTTAATGGTTTGTGCATTATCTAATTCACATAGCAGATGATGTACGAATTTACACATTTGAATATTACTAAGTAAAAATATAAAAAAATTGTGTGCAAAATTAGAAGAAATTTTTTTACGAGAAAAGTGCAACTATGAAAATTATTATGTGAAATATTCAAGAAAATAAGTCTTCTTAATCAGATAGAGACTTTTCTATGATCCTTCTGACGTCTCAGCACTAATTCCAGGATACTTCCTCATCGGCTCAGCTCTAAATTATGTTCCTGAACCTTCAGCTCATTATTTGCAACGTCAGCAGGCGATCTCAAAATGGCATCACCCGTGTTACGCTCTTCAAATTGGCTCAATGGCGCTGCTCACGGACGAAAGTTTACCTCCTGCAAAATGGCCTCTTATGCGAGTTATCCAACTACATCCTGGACAGGATGATCTTACCAGGGTGGTGACGCTCAAAACCGCCACATCTACAAACACTCGACCATTCATAAAGCTCGCTCCTTTGCCGGTGCCCCTGACAAAAGCTGATTCTACTCAACAGTAGTTGAATTTACAACCCAGCTGCGCTCATCAAATGTCAAGTGGATTTACGACCCATTTGTCGCATCGCATTTTGTGCAATTGTCTTAAAAACAATATTCTAAACAATTGAAAATTAGAAAAATAAAAAATACCACCTTCTTTTTCATGCAAATCTAAATCAAAAATATTTTTAGTAATTTTTCGATTAGATGCATCCTTTTCGAGAAAAAAATTGAAGAGTTTAAGAATGTTTAAATATTAGCCAATTTTTTTTCAGAAACTATGCGTTTAGTCAAAAAAATGCTTAAAACACTTTTGACTCTAAATTTTATGTTCTTTCAAAATCCGGTATCAGAAATAGGGTTTCCTATTTAAAAAACAAAAGTTAACCTTCAAATGACCTTGAAATTTGAGATCAAGGTCAAAACTAATGGTACAAAAATATGTCCCCCTTGATCCTGGACAACTTTCATCCGAACAACTTTTTGGTTTATGACTTCATTTAGGAGTTATTATACTGGTTTGATTAAAATGGCCCACCCTGTATACATCTATCGACACGGCGGAAGTATTAATATTAAAAGGAATAACTAAACAATCTATAAATATTTTGGGTAAAATTAGAGTTGATTTTTATAATAAACAAATAGATTTTCATGTTGAAAACGATGATTTTCCTATATATAAATCAGGAATATTGGGCACTGATTTCTTTAAACAAAATAATGCACAAATTAATTATAAAGAAAATTATTTGGATTTGAATGGAGTTATCATTCAAATCCTTTTGCTGAATTGTGTCAAAATAATGAAGAAATGTTGATCAATTATTTTATGAATTTTGAGAGAAAATATCGTTGGATAGAAAATTATAAGGATAACGAATCCTATGAAGAAGATTTATTAAGAAATGAAGAAAAAGAAATTTTTTATAAATATGTCAAGGATAAGAATAGAAAAATATAATTTAAGGAAATTATATGTCAAGGTAAATACACGCTTGTTGGCAATGAACAAAATGCACAGAGAAAGAAGGGACTCAAAAATTTAATGAAGATTGTCATGAAGAATTATTTAAGAAAGATAATGTGTTTAAAAGAAATTATAATGATAAATATAATGAAGAGAAAATTTTGAGTATTACGTGTGATGATATAAAAATTGAGTCTGACAAATGTAACGAGATATTGAATAAGCCCGTTGATGGAATGTTAAGAATTAATAAATCTAGAAGAAAAAGAAGAAAAGAAGAATCAATAAATCCATGCCAAAAGGAATTATTAAAACCTATATTCAAGAGGAGGCATTTAAAGAATCAAAGAAAAATATTAAAATTTAAATAATATATAAAATTGAGTGCATTGAAGACATGAATAAAAATCAGAAAATTAATGATGTCATTAACAATAAAAAGGAAGAAGAAAGAAAATCGTCATTTTTAAAGTGAAAGAAAATTATTTGGCAATAAATAATAAAGAGCAATGGAAGGGAGAAATCGAAAATTTGACACCAGTCACAACTGATTTTGACAGAGGAAAAAAATCAACAATAAATTATTTACCGAGTAGCATGATCATGACAATAAAGAAAGAATCGCCGGAAGTTAATAGAATAAATGAATTAAAGAAACAATCGAGATATCTACACCTAGAAGATAAATTACGAAAGCCAATTGAAAATTTGATTGAGAGTATGCCGATGTTTTTTATTTAAAGGGTGAAAAATTGGAAACAACAAATATTATACTGATATTTACTACTACTGATGAAGTACCTGTTTATTCGAAGCCGTTCAGATTTCCTCACGCTCTAATAGATGAATTAGAGAGATAAGTACAAGAGTTAATTGATAAGAATATAATAGAGCCATCATGCTCGAATTATGTTTCACCTACCTTTTTAGTTGCAAGAAGACCCGACCACAAGGGAAATAAACGTTATCGTCTAGTAGTCAATTTTCGACAATTAAATGACAAAACATCTAAAGCTAAATACCCTATACCTAACATAATGGATATGATAGACAAAATAGGGGACTAAAAATATTTTTCAGTTTTCGACTTAGCACAAGGATTTTTTCGAAATAGCATTGGATCCAGCTGATCGACATAAAACTGCATTGTCCTTACCTTTCGAACTTTTTGAGTTTGTCACGATGCCTAAGGGCTCGACGAATAGTCCAGCTACCTTTCAGAGAGGGGTCGACATGGTTTTTAAAGGCATGCAGCACAGATATCTTTATTTAGGTAGACGATGTCGTAATATTTGCAAGAAGAATAGAAGAACACAATGAGAAATTTCGAAAATTTCTACAAAAATTGCGAGAAGTCAATCTTAAATTATAGCCAGATAAATGCGCATGTTTAAAAATCTATGTTACTTAAATGGGCCATGCGTTAAGCTAAGAAGGGGTAAAGCTCGACCCTAACAAATTAAAAGCTGTACGAGAATTTCGTGAACCTAAAAATGTTAAAAATATTCGTCAATTTTTGGGATTAGCCAGTTATTATCGCAGATTTATACATAATTTTTATTGAATTGCAAAACCCTTAAGTCATTTGTTAAAGAATGACACACCTTTCATATGGGATAAAGATATACAAAATTCAATTACAATCTTAAGGGGGCCAGCCTGGGTTAAAACCTTCAAAAAATCGATTTTTTTTTATCGTCTTATTCGATAGGAAATTTACCGTAGAATACGTTCCAATTATATGTTTTAACAAAAAAAAAAATTCCTAAGTTATAATTAAAAGAATTAAAAATTTTTTTTTTGTAAAAATGAATTTTTTAAAAATTATATTTACTACTTAATTATTTAGATATTTTTTTGTACAAATTCAGATTTGGATGCAAGAACGCTCTAATCTAAGCAATAATCTGAAACATATTCAAAAATATTTATTTACCTGATTCTTTTAATTGATTTGCTTGAACTGATATATTAGCTGACCAGTTCAGTGGCTTTGAGAGAAAGAGATAGAGAGAGATAGAGACAGAGAATACTACACCAAATTTGTTGGTCGCAGCTGTGGATTTGAAAGATCGGGAGAGAAAACAAGAGAGAGAGAGAGAGAGAAATAAAACGACCTCCGGGGAACGTAGATAACAAGAAAGTTCCTGTACCTTTAAGTATTATGTCCTGATTATTAGTTAATGTAAGATTAACTTTTCCTGCACTTGAAAATATCCATTTGTTATGCCATAAATTCTTTCGAAGAATACTAGAATTATCTCGTTTGTACATTATTTTGCAAAGTTCAAAATTTTCTTGTTCTGGATAAACAGATTATATCGGCAACTTGAATCGTTTCGATAAAAGAACCATTCTTGTTCGCAGATTATCGTATATACAATAATTTTACATTGATTAAGTTGTATTTGTTGCATATAATTATATCCTTTGTTATTTAATAATAAGTATTGGGTAGCTGGTTCAATATACAGGGTGAGCCAAAAGTACCGGAACTGCAAATAACTCTGCGGGATTGTATTTTAGGAGAAAAAGTTTAAAACAAAAGATATAGGATTTTTTCTTGGCTATTCGACGGAGATAATGACCATGACCTTGACCATAACCTTGAATGTCATTTCAAGGTCAAGTTAATTTCTTTAAATAGCAACCCATAATTTTTACCTCATAAATAGAAAGAGCGGAAAATTTTACGTTCGAATGTGACCTTGACCATGACCTTAGCCTTGGCCTTGAAGGTTGTTTGAAGGTCAAATTGTTTTTTCAGTGGGAACCCACAATTTTCAGCTCAGAAAAGAAAAGAGCGGAACATTCTACGTCTAAATATGACCTCGACCATGACTTCAACCATGAACTTTAATATTGTTTCAAGGTCAATTTTTTTTCAGTGGGAACCCGTATTGTGTATTCCATAACCATGAGTGAAAAACAATTTACGTTTGATGACCATTAATGATCGTCAATGATCGAGTAGACCTTCAGTTATCGTTAGTGGTCATTAATTAATTCGTTTGCCTTTAGTGACTAGCAATAACCATAAGTGCAAAATTTACCTTTCATGACGATTAGTGACAATACAATTTTGATGATGAGAGGGTGGGGAGATAGACAGAGATCGTAGGATGAAGTGCGAATATTGTTTAATGAAACCTTCCGTAAAATGACCAGGAAGGAATTTCGAAGTCAACTATTTTCCGTACTGTACACCGATTTGAAGAAACTGGGGATAATAAAAATGGCCGAGGTCTCTCACCCTTGCCTTGACTGGCCGGGGTATCACATCCTTGCATTAACTGGCCGGGGTATCTCACTCTTGCCTTAACTGGCCGGGGTCTCTCACCCTTGTCTTGACTAGTCGGGATCTTCAAGGTCACGGTGAAGGTCATGGTCGAGGTCATATTTAGACGTAGAATGTTCCGCTCATTTCATTTCTGAGCTGAAAATTGTGGGATCCCACTGAAAAACCAATTTGACCTTCAAATAACCTTCAATGCCAAGGCTAAGGTCATGGTCAAGGTCACATTCGAACGTAAAATTTTCCGCTCTTTCTATTTATGAGGTAAAAATTATGGGTTGCTATTTAAAGAAATTAACTTGACCTTGAAATGACATTCAAGGTTATGGTCAAGGTCATGGTCATTATTATCGTCGAATAGTCAAGAAAATATCCTATATCTTTTGTTTTAAGCTTTTTCTCCTAAAATACAATCCCGTCGAGTTATTTTGCCATTCCGGTACTTTTGGCCCACCCTGTATAACTCATAGCCAAATGTTTAAAGTGATATTGTAGATTGCATTTTGTAAATAGAAGTATGATATGATCTTACAACTGGTAATATGATTCTTATCGCTACTTTCCTATGTACTGCTCCAAATTCTATTTTTAATATTTCTACTATATTTCTCATATTTAATAACTCCTTATTAAATGCAACCTTATCGTTGCTTGTTTTTTCTATCACATTTCATACCATTGTAAAGTCCTCTTGGCTTAATAGTGTTTCATAACCTCCATTATTTTTTAAAGCTTCTATAATTGAAGAGTTTTCCTTAATATAGGCCTATGTCGAGATAGGCCCTTTTTCCGGAAAACATTTTATTCGAATGTTCTCGTCGTGTTTTTTATATGTAACAAAAATCAGATCCAAATATTAAAAATCTAGTCAGAAAAATAATAATTTTTAGAAAGGCAAAAAATATGCTAAAAAATGGAAAATTTATTGAAATGTTAATTTGTTTTAAACTTTGAAGTTGACTACGGTTTGTTGTATCATGCTCTCTAAAGTTGAATTAGTGGAAATTCCACTAATTTTTTTAGTGAACAGATTTTTCACAAATTAATTAGTAAAATCCGCTAATCAATTAGTAAAACCCACTAATCAATTAGTAAAACCCACTATGAATTAGTACAATTTCACTAATTGAAATAGTAAGAAAGTGTTCTACTATTTAATTAGTGAAAACCACTTTTAAATTAGTGGAAAATAAACGATAGTGCGCGTGCGTAGACTGGGGCCTAACTTTTCCTGACAGTGATGACTCCGCGAGGCTTCCGTTTCTTCATGCGCTGTCGTTAGTAAGTGCTTATACGTGGCAGTAATTATTTTCTGGAAACTTCATCATCACACAATAGAAGGTACGTATAAAATTATATTATTATTATTTTTAAGAACAATGTATGCTGACATATGTAGACATACGTAGACATATATATGTCTATATATGTACAGATATATATATGAATAAGAAAATTCTAACCTAGTAGCCCATTAATGTTGTTATTTTTTTTCAGATTTTCTACATTAGCATTATGCCAATAAAAGGATTAAACTGCGAAGAATTAAAAAACTATTTGAAGGAAAGCCTCTCCATTGATGAGCAGACCCTTGCAATATTAGAAGGTAATACTTTAAATTTTATAGTCTTACAAGTTAGTAATTCTGTTGTTAGTAATTCTATCAATTATTGCTATCTAAAATTACTGTTCATAACATTTAAAGTTCATCGATGGACTAAATAAGCTCAAATTGAGATTTTTTGGTCCATCGTTGAACTTCAAATGCTATAAACAGTAATTTTATGTGTTCGATAAGACTCCAAACAGTAACTAAGATATATTTTTTAAATTTTATTATTGGAAAATCTGTTACAAATTTTTTCTGTCAATTTTCAATGCAGTTGTACAACATAGTATTATAAAAATTTTGTAACAGATTGTAAATTTTGTAACTCAAGAGCTAGGTTACGTTAGTATATATAATCAATATTTAAATAAATTAATAATGTCTAAATGTTAATTTAGATAATTTAACATTTTTATTATCTATAAAGGAACATTATTATGATCCATGTACAAAATTGGGTTTTTTATCGTACCGACTACGAGAAACGCAAAGAAAGCTATCAACCGAAAGGAAAAAGTATAATGTAAAAAAGAAAAATAAAATATCAGCATCTACCAGCGAAGCTACTAAGGAAATACTGCTATCTGAAAAAGAAATAGAAGAGAAGGTATTCCTACTAATATTTACAATATTTTATTAATTAATATCAAAATACAATATATTCTTAATTTTAATTAGGTGTCATGTATGAAACATACATATCCTTCTCCAGAAAATCGACATTTTATTGCAGATTGTTTAAATAAAACCTTTAACAATCGCAGAAACTGGATTCTAGAAAAAAGTCCAACGATTGCTGATGTTTTTGATCAATATCCTCGTTTGCAAGACTACAATGGATCTATGGTAAAATATTTTTTATTAAAATACTTACCTCTAAAATACTTTTAGTACTTAATAATGTTTTTTCAGATGCTTCTTGAATTTCAAACCATGTTTTCCTGTTGCAGTAATAATTTATTATCAAAGTTTGTACCATATTTTATGCCACGTATTTTTCAGTACACAAAAATATGTAATCGCAATTTATGGAAAAAATATAAAAAAATTAATGATTGTAAGTATTACGATGATAAATTTAATGGTTTCAAATATATTTAATGTGTTAACGTTTGATTTATTATTCCAGCTGCTTTAAAAGCAATGTTTATGCTTATTAAATTATTGCCTGTTAGTAATGCTGTCCAGAACAAATCAAAATCTAAAAATAATACAGAAATACAAAAGGGTATGACAAAAAAATCAAAAGGAAAAATCGTCGAACCAGCTTCTTTAATGATTCAAACAATTTCGGTAAGTTTGTTTAAAACATTATTTAGCCACAATTTTACGTGAAAATAATTTATCGTTATTAAATTTTGTAATTTATGATTTTAGAGCGGAACCAACATTCAAGAATTTATAAAAGAAAGAAGAGAAAATGCGATGTCACCCTTACAGCCGTATATACTTCAAATAAATGGCGAGATATCGCAGTATTTTGTTATTGCTGATAATGCAATTATTACTTGCAACAGTTCTAACGATTTCGTTGCAAACCTTGATTTAGTTTTTAAAATTTATTTTATCTTTAATGTAGAATACCCAGTATTTTTGAAAAATGTCTATTCATTTTTAGAATCGTACGTTTACAAATTAAATGAAAAGAAAACTATTGCTTCCGTAGCGTCGTTATACGCTAATATAAATAATGTAAACTTAGAAGAACAAAGCAGCAACAGTAGCAGTAGCGAATAACACGAGTAAAATATTTTCCTGGTTATAAAAGAAAGTTTTAATAAACTATTTTGTAATACATATAATATGAGTATTTTTTTCTGTTTTTCACTAATTGAATTAGTGGATTCCCCAATTTAAAAAAATTCATTTCACTAATTTATTAGTAGTTTTCACTATTTTAATAGTGCATATATTTACTATTTCAATTAGTAGATTTTATTCACTATTTCAAATAGTAGTTTTCCGCTAATTCATAGTGGAGCAATTTTCACAATTCAAATTAGTGCATAGTCACAATAAATTTGTGGTTTTCCACTAATTCAACTTTAGAGAGTGGATTTATATGGCTAAATTATATTTTTGTTAATTATGAAATTGTTTATTTTTTAATTATATATATACACGGTGTTCAAAAAATAACTGGCACGACTAGTATAACCGTGTACATAATCGCATTAGAATCATTTTTTCCCCTTTGCGATTTTTTGTAATTATGGCAAATTATCGAGTTAAGGTTCATCAAAAACTCTGATAGTTAGCCAACCAGCGCGCGGACGGGCGCTGGTGGGCGGGGCTTTCGCCAGCGGGAAGAGCGGCTTGAGCATCACCTTTCCCTTCGCTCGCTGCTCCGAAGCTTCACCATGTCCCCGCACTTCGCGGTCCCGTCGGCGCACGGACACGCACGCACACTCGCGCGGCATTTATTTGCAGCAGCGAGGAAAAGTGGGCAAACTGCTCATCTCTTTCGGGGATATATAGGTTGTATCTGTAGGTTGTATGCTGCTCCCTCGGGGATCTGAAAATATAGAGTCCCGAGGGAGAAGCAAGCGAGTGCGCCTGCTTTTGCTCGTTTCTTTGTAACAGGCAAATGCGGGCACACTGCTCGTTTCTCGCTCGCGGATCCGTATGAGTAGAATGGGCCCGCATTTTCCAGTCGCCCGTGATGTCACGGCTGGCGCCAGAGTGAGAGAGACAGAGATATGGTTCGAGAAAGATAGCAGGAATGCGTCTAGAGGCTCGCTTTTTTCCGGGAACCCGCTTTTTTGGGAGAGGCGGTGTGCGGGCGGTGAGTGGTGAGTGGTATTATTAATAACAATTTATAAACAATTCATAAACAAATTATTAATAATTGTTTTCTTGGATAAGCGATACAGTACAAACTCGTCACCACCGCCTCCAGCGTATCCCACATCCCCTCCACCACTCACCACCCATCGCCTCCCGCGTACTACGTACTACTCGCCACCCCGAAGAAAAGCATCTAGATACTCGAACGTATCAAACCGGTGGGAAATAAGAAATTTCACCACACATTCAACCGGTTACAGTACGCAATTCATTCGTAAATACGTATGCACATGTTTACACATTATTCATCGTATGTGTTTAACGTGATAGTATGCAAATATTCTTCAGGAACTTCCTTCAACTAATGCAGAAAAATTTATTCGGTTTAACTTATTGTTGGCGACAACGAAAATGTTTTTCATTAAGATTTTAACAATATTAAACTATTATTTTTATAAAATAAATCATTTCTACGTACTCTTTCATGAATTCTTTCATTCATAGTAGGCTTCCGTTTTTCTGCCCTTTTGACATTCAATATTTTTACTAGAGGTTTTATAGTGATTCCCTGAAAAATAAGGAGTACGATTTAAAATTAAGTTCCTTAATGGTTAATTAAAAAAATTGAAATTAGAAAGACTAATATTGTTAAATATATGCATATAATTCTGTACTTTAGCGCGTCTGACTACGAGTGAGAACTCGCGACTCACGAATGCACACATTATGTGCGCTCTCTACTCCTATACGCAAGAAGTACTGATGGAAGGAATACTCGCTCCCTCTCTTTTTCTCTACATCCGGCCTCCGAATGGGCAAAAACATATATGATCCAGTGCTGCTCAACAATTGTATTACAAATATAAATTGATAGTATATTGTTTAATTATAAATCCGGCTTGAACCGATCTGTCTACCTCTAAAACTCAGTACTCTTGATGTCCTGAATTGCACAATTAATTTTCTTCTTATTTTTGGATATTTTTATACCTGTAGATTTTTAAATCACGCACCTGTACGCGAACGCCTTTAGAGCTTACCGCATATCGTTTCAAATAAATAGACAAACGTGCATAGGAGAGTAAGGAAGGCGAAGCGGAAGATACGCAATACAGTTGTTGGAGTTGTGGGTTGAAATAAGTGAGGTTTTGTTGTAATTCACGTTAGTTTATTTTATACTGTGATGCGCCGGTTGTGGACACGTCCGTCTCTTTTCGAGACTTCCAGCAGAGAGAGGGAATGAGCGCAAGTACAGTGCTTAAGTATGTTCTCGCAGTCGTGCGTATCTCGAACAACAGAATTTATGTAAACAAGAGATGGCGCGACAAGTATCGACTAGCGAAGTGGTAGGCAAAGAGTGTTTATTTACTTATTATTCAACAACAGTAACTAGTGTGAATATCATCATAGAATTTCGAAGGTAAAGTGATCTGATAGCTGTCATAGCTTGCGTCATTGGGATGAGTCTTAAACTCTAAATTATCACACAGGTTATTAGTTGATAGTTAATAGTCGTTGTCAGAGTGAAAAAGCACCTACGGCACTTCTCGGGGAGATGCTTTTGAGGCACCTAGGCCTATTCCCTATATAATCTACCAATCTGAGAAATCTGATAAGCCCCATAGAGCAGACATCCTCAGGTTCGAGAAGCAACTCCTCATACTACCTAGGGCAGTGACATAAGAGGTACATGGAAGTTTTTCTACTTCAACACAGAGTCTGCAGATATTCTCAGTACCTAAGCCTGTCCTATAGTGACCAGTCAACCACTCTACTGCCTTTCTAATGTCCTTCATGGGCCGATTGATCATCTCAGTCACCCACCCTGTCGGAATAGACTCCGTGATAAACGCTTTGGTGTGTCTACATTCTCGGCATCTCCTCCGTTTTCTGTTTTGCTCCTCTCTGATTCAAGTCTAAATTGTGCTATCTAGCTGACAGCTGGATAGAGCCGTCTAAGGGGCAGTTGCTTTGAACCGCGCTGCTCCTCTTTTAGCTAGTCTATCAGCCTTCTCATTTCCTCGAATGCCCGAGTGGCCAGCTACCCATTATAACTTAAGTTTGCATCCCCTCGCCAAATTGTCGAGTGATTCCGTACATGTAAAAACCACAGATGAAGAAGTTGTGGCCTTACTAAGAGCTGCAATGGTAGCCCTGCTGTCAGAGTATATTACAACCTTGCGGTTTGTCCTCTCCTCATAAAGCGTAACCTCCACGCAGCTCTTGATGGCCTTCACTTCCGCTTGGACTTTCCTCATATAATTATTTAACACAGTTTTCTTTTTGCAACAGATTTGAAATCTCCTTACGAATATTGTAGTATATTTTAATAATGATTTCCTACAAAATTTCATATAAAAAAAGGTCAACAAACACGAAAATCTGAAAAGACCAGAAAATCGAAATTATTATTTTCAGACACGAATTTGTTATAAATTTTTCCCTATAAACATTTAACACAATTTTATTATTGCAAAAGTTTGTTGTCTCTTCACGTAGATTGTGATATATTTTAATAATGGAAATTTATAAAATTTCAACCCAAAAAGGGTGAAATATACAAAAATTGGGAAAATCAAATTAATTATTTTTAAACTTAAAATTGTTATAATTTTCTCTTTATAAATATTAAACATAATTTTCTTTTTGAATCAAGTTTGTAATCTGTTTGTGAATATTGTGATATATTTTAATAATGATTTTTCATAAAATTTCATATAGAAAAATACAAAAAACCGATTTTATAACAATAATTTTTGAAGGAAATGAATCCTTTTAAACTAAATAAATAAATTTACATAATTAATAAATAATTGTTTAAATACATTTACATAATTATTATTTAAATATATCTCAATATATATAGAAATTAATAATTCCCACAGTAATAAACCATCAAACCAAAACAACATTTAATTCATCTGTTTTAAGCCAAAATACGTGGCTTTTTACATTAAAATAGCTGCTTTTGTACATTAGCATTTAAAATTAATAACTTAAGTTACTTTATACATTAATACGTATTTAAATACATCGAAATCCAAACTAAAGCTTTGAAACAAAATAATTCGCCATACGAATTGTAACATGGTAAAAAGCCCAAAATTGTAATATCTTAAAGTTTTCGGAAGTACACGTACATAATAAAATAAAAAAAAATAAAAATTTCGTGAAAGTCTTGGAAAGGTATATTAATTGACTGCAAACCAAATATTTATGAAGTATGGCATGTAATGAGAAAAATTTGTTGCGGTAAGAGATGTGATAGCTGATGAAATTAATTTTAGGCCAGAAATGAGGTTGCAAGGAGTTATAGTAGAAAACTCAAAAAAGACTGATCAAATTTGTGTTCTTGAAAAATCAGTATAGAAGAGAAATCAGATGAATCTAATTAAATAGCATTAGATAATGTTGAATCAATAAAAGACAAATGTTCAAATAAAAATTGGACAAATTAAATAAATCTGCAGCTAAAGTAGATGAGATGAACAAATCTGCAGCTGAAGCAGATGAGATGAATAAATCTGCAGTTAAAGCAGATAAAGTAAATAAATCTGCAGTTGAAACAAATAAACACAAATAGTAAAATAAAATTTTTCAAAACCCCGGCCATCTAAAGGTTAATAAATAAAACTCCTTTACAAACTTCCTTTTACTATTATTTTCAAAAGATGAAAATAGCAGTGATAGATACGTACAGCAATGTTACGAATGTAATAGACAGAAAAAAAATTATGAAACTATTACTAAAATAAAATCAGTGAAATGATTTTCCAGATATTATCAACATAACTTTCAAAAGGATTATAAACTATTGCTGGACAGAGAGAAAAAATATCTCAAAAAGTACATCATAAAAGTTGACAGTAAAGATTATAATCGTCTTGCCAGAAAAGTGTCAATTCCGATCATTGCTAATGATATCTATTTGAATAGAACAAGAATTATAAAATAAAAAAAAATGAAAATGATAACTTTTATTTTATTATAATGGCATGAAGTTTTTTTTGACTTGTGGTAATTGAATATTTTTAATCATCGATGATGGCAGTATATTTTTTTCGGCATTCCTAAGAATATGATCTCTTTGCAGAAAATACGTTCTTTGCAAAAAATCGAAAAAATTATAAATTTCTAGCTCGAATTTACAAAATATAAAAATAGATTCATGATTAGCGATCCGAGTACACATCTACGTTAGTTTTCAAGAAGAATGAGAAATTTATGAAATAAAATCCTCCACAATGGATTCGCCATTTTGAATTTTGAAAAACTGATATCAGATTTGTACTCAGCGACCCCGAAAACCCCCAAGTATGCATTTTCATCAATATATAAATAGTCCAAAACTTGGTAAACTAAAAAGAACTGTTATAGCACCTGTCTTATCGATGATTTTTTTGTATTATTCATTTTAACAGACTACCATAACCGAAAAAAAAATTAATAGAATCCTTGTACATCCTTTGAAAGAGTAACATCTAATAACTATATTTGCATGGTTATAACAATAAAAAAATCAATCCAACTGAAATGGGACGTTTTGTAAAAAAAATCAGAAGAAAATCGCATTTTTTAATGTAAATGTGTAAAAAAAACAATATAAATAATTTTTTTACAGCTTTCTTAGTAAGCCTATCGTGTAGAGCGGATCAAAATACACAAAAGAATACTTGTCTGAATAAGAAATACTTACAACTTCATTAAAATTTAGAAGCTCAAGGTCAAAGTAAAATTTTACGTTATTTAGGCATTAATGGGTTAATTTAAGGCCAGAAATGAGACTGCAAAAAGTTATAGTAGAAAACTAAAATAAGACTGATCAAAATTGTGTTCTTGAAAAATCAGTATAGAGTCTCGTAAATCTAATAAAGAGAAATCAGATGAATCTAATGAAATTGCATTAGATATTGCTGAATCAATAAAAGACAAATGTTCAAATAAAAATTGGACAAGTTAAATAAATCTGCAGCTGAAGTAGATGAGATGAACAAATCTGCAGCTGAAGCAGATGAGATGAATAAATCTGCAGTTAAGGCAGATAAAGTAAATAAATATGTAGTTGAAACAGATTTAAGGAGGAGTGAACTAAACAAACATAAACCCCAAAAAGACAAAAAAACAGACTTAAAAGATCCAAACTATAGAAATTAAGTATCATTTCTCTAGAGAACAAGTGGAGAATAATGTAATAATACTTGAACAAGTTTCAACAGGTGATCGGATTGCAGATTAACCTTTTCAGTCGCTGACGAGAGTGAGTTCAGTTCAGTTCAAAAAGAGATAGAGAGAGAGAGAGAGAGAGGAGGAAGAGGGAGAGGGAAGGGGGAGGGGGAGAGAGATTGCCTTTTATTCGCCTTAGTTGGCAAAATTACTTGAATATACAGATTTTTCCTTTGTTAGGATATACTTTACAATATCACAGCCGGTGAAAGAAGCAGGAATAAAGTTCAATAAATGAGCTCCCTGTACTTGGAATGCTCTGGCTCCAGTTTCAGTACTCGCTCTAGTTCTGGACCCATGAGGCTGCATGAGATACTCAATTAAAAAAAAAAAGAAAGAAAAATAGGTAGCTAGACTCCCTCATTCTAACTATTATGTATAATAGCAGTGCTGTAAAGTTCAGCCTGCGGAAGTTTGTTCTGAGCCATTCCAATCGCCTTCTGTAGGGGAAGATAAGATCATCCCTCCTAAATCCGTAAATGTATCTTACACATGCATTGCTCAGTCGTTGTAGTCGTATACATTGCTCGTCAGTTGCGACCAAGCATACAACCGTACAAGTGCGTAGTGCTTCATTGGTGCAGCCCCGCGTACCGCAGATTGTAAAGGACTTTATTGACTTTACTTGTGATGGAGTCAATCTGCGGCTTCCACGACAATTTGTTGTCTAGTATAACAGCAAGACTAGTGACTTCACTGCTGAACGGAACGTATACTTTTTTCTCAGCTCAACATCTGGCAGTGACCTGTTGTTAAGGTCATTTTTATTTCTACTTGAGCCAAAGTATATTGATTTGGTTTTGCCGGTATTGAGCTGCAGTCCACAGCATACCACCCATTCAGCCACTTTTTGTGCCGACAAAGACAGTCGAGTCAGATCAAGAAATCATCTAGTTGTTATGTAGGCCATTGACATACATACATGTATAGACAAAAGAGTAGGGGACCCAAGACGGACCCTTGTGGAACTCCCAGATTGGTTTCGATATACTCTGAATTGTCATTCTTTGATGAGATAACCATCTGAGAGCGGCCTTGTAAGAATGATTTGATCCAATGCAGAGCTGTCAGCTTTTCCAGAAGCTTAGTTGGGGAGATGGTATCAAATGCCTTACTGAAGTCAAATAAGAGAAGAAGAGTGACCTTCTTCTTGTCTATGGCCATGCGCACGTCATCTTTTCCAGAACCTTGGAAAGGAAGCAGAGCAGCGCTATTGGTCTCAAATCAGAGGTTTTTGTCGGGGCTACTTTCTTTTGCAGGGCATGCGCTCTTTTTCAAGCCTCCGGAAAGATGCCCTTGGCAAAAGAGGATTTGAATATCTTCACGACAAATTCTCCGATAAAAACCTTTATCACTCGTAGAGTTTATTAGGTTCATAGCTTCACTGACGTCTTCCGAGGAAGAGGATGAAACCCCAGTGAAATACTCATTGAGAGCCCTCGGGATAAAACCGTGAGACCCCTCCTCCCCCTTCGCTTTGGGAGAAGGCCAAGGTTTCGCATCTCTTTCCATACGTTTTTATTCTCATCCAGAGACGATGTAAGATGATTTTGTATGTAAGAGTCCCGATCTTGTGTTAAGCGAGCCTTGACTTCCTTACTTAGACTGAGATATTCCTCAAGAAGCAACGCTTCAGATGTATGTTTATATCTCCTAAGAGCTGCGTTAAGCTTATTGAAGTTGCCTAAGCCGTGGACCAAAGCAAGGGACAAATTCTTTTTGGGCCAACCTGTATGATTGGTGCCAACATATTAATGACTAAATTTAGATTACGGTTCATAGCAGTCAAAGCTCCTTCCAGGTTGGTTTCTAGGGAATTCATGGCATTCCAATCACATTCTGAAAGCATTTCCTTTAAAGAATCAGCTTTAATGCTGTTGTATTCCCTGTAAAAGAAGGTTCTCTTACAGGGTTGGGAGTGTGAATATCAGTGGTTTCATCTAATAAACTATGCTTCCCGAAGTGTGGTAGCCATTCGTTCCCATGGTTCAGTGCTATGTCATTGTCATCGGTTATAATGAAGTTAATCCATGTGTGTGACGATGATGTTCTATGCGGTGGTCCATGTAGAACTAAATGCATGAAGAGTTCACTGGCAAGGCGCTTGATGGTATAGATGTTCTGGAATTCCAGGTTTATGTGGACCATCGGTATATGATTTTTCTAAACATTTTACTGTAAATTCGGCCACTAATCACATTGCGATTCTGCTTAAAAATTGAATAATCAGGGGCCCGAATGAGGCTCTCCTCAACCACCGGACCCAGCCATGACTCCTCGATCACAAAAACATAGAAGGAGGGATGATCCGCAAGGAAAAGACGGAGCTCTCCAAAGTGCGATCTGAAAGATTTAACATTTAAGACCCCCGCCTTGAAAGAACTTTTGCCACTTCTTCCCGAGACCGGCCAGGTATAATCAAAGAGTTACTCCTGGTTTATCTGGCAGCGTTACTCTCTCTGCCTTCGAAGCAATGGATGTTGAGTTCTTCAATGGAGCAGTAACCATTGGAGTATCCTGATATGCCATACGAATGGCTTGCAAATCAGCGGCTGATGCAAAGACATGCGCCTGCTCACCCCACCTACGTCTAGCCAGGAACCTGCCGCCAGAGTGCCAAACGTATTTAAAGCATAAGTCTTTGGCTATTGACTTCATGTTTCGGAAAAGAATAAATGTCTTGAGGAAGCATTTCATTTATGAAAATTTTTCTACCTGACAAGTGATTAACAGATTCCTGGGACAGGGAAGACAACTTGATGTTATTAGTTGTTAGATAGTTGTCTGTGAGCGAGCGCTTGGTCTGTATCACTCTCCTGACCAGACATGGCTCAGTAAGCCTAGCTATAATAGAGGGCGACGGATCATTGGGTGATACCAAACTCTCCACTTCGTTTCCTCCCCCCGCCCCCAACCGATCTCCGGCAACGCATCGTGCGGACACCAGCAATGTCCTCCCTATGCAAGGAAGAGAGAACAGTGCCGAGAAAAGCAAAAGTAACGTTGCTGCGAGCATCAGGTGATATCTCAGACCCGTTCCTGAATACCCCGTTGACTATCACTTCACAGCTCTCGACCGGCTCATGGCCAACGTGAGCACCCACACCACCGGAGCCCTGCCGAGGAGAGGAAACACTGTGCGGGGCACAAACCTCAGTGTCACCGACTGGTAATCTTTGCTCTACCTCAGAGGGTAGTCGGGTGTGAGCAGCAATGGAGCCCTCCGATGCAACGTGTATTTGTTTCATGCTATCGTGTAATTTCTCGGTATGCTTGAGAAGCAGCCTAGTGTTGGTGTTTGTGTCAATCAACACTCCATTCTGGTTCCATATCAAATCCTCAAAGGCAGATACTCTGGCTGTTAATTTCGCTAATTCACACCCTGGTCCCTCCGTCGAAATAGCGGGAACAGCATGTGAAACAGGGCCTCCTCCCATGATAGATTTAAGGTCATCTAGCTGCTTCTCCAGTATATCGAACGGTTGAAAAAAGAGCTCCACTGCGTTCACTGGTATTAAAACATGGGATAATCCCATAAAGTCCTTTTCAGGTAGGGAGAGATGTAGAACTTGTGTTGACGAGCCGCACAACAACTTAGTGTTGCGGGCCGATGACGCATCCCCAAGGCCACACTTTGTGTACGACGCACGGAGCGGGCAAGTGGCCTGCTCCGAACCGGCGGTGTTGTTTACTGGGAATTCATAGAAGCACGCGCGTTTGCGTTCGCATGCGGTTTGGCTTCGTTCAGCTACATTCAAGCGCGTTCGGGGCATTCGAACCATGCGCCCGAAGCAGACTAACTTCCCCGGGATGCGGGTTTTGTATATGATTTTCAGCAGAGGCAATAAAGGCCTCTATTCTTTTCGTACTTGACCGTGTTATTTCTTCGGGTAGTCCGTGTGACTACTCGACACCAAAGAGTTATCCCGTTCTTGTTACCTAATCTCCCGAATACCGTCACTCTCAAAGAGAACTGAGCGGCCGGCACTAGCTGTCCGACAGGAGAATAAGCGCGCGCGCAGTCAGCACGTGAGTACTTAAAGCGGGAGTACAGGCGTTCTCTCGCGTTGTAAACGGGCCGCGGCAACATGAGTACGCCGTCGGGTCTCGCGCGTACACCGGGGTAAGACCCTGCGGGGCACTTGTACGTGCCCCATTGCCCTTCATGTTGTGGGGAAATTGGGTTTCTCCATGAGACAAATCAAAGGCCACACCTCTTTACAAATCGCTTAAATTGTGTGAATCATGTTTATTTATTTTTTCGAAAAATTCGAAAACAGTCGAATATTAATACTCAATTCTTTCGCACATTACATGGTAGTGGAATTTCACCTTCTGTATTGAAAGTAAAAAACACGATTACTGAAAGTTCAGAAAATATTTCTCAGAAATAACAGTATTTTGGTTGCTGTAACGATTTTGCATAAATATACAAAGTTGACCGCGATTTACTAATGAATGAGAGCGATAGGGAACATCTAAAGTACACGCTTATAAATTAATTAGTATAGTATTTATCTATTATCTATTCTACTTCAGCTAGACTCAGAAGTCAGAGCTTGTTTACTCTGTCGTCTCTACAACAGCTCTGTAAACCATAATCTTAAAAGACGGAATTCCTCCTCTAATAAAAACTGAGGGATACATTGGATTTTTTGAAGAAGAATCCAGAATTGTAGTAGAAATTACACAGCCAAATAACGATTTATTTTACATTGCCGGAAATATTTATAAAACCTCCTCCTGAAACATCGCGCCAAAATTGTATTTGTATTTACTCTTCATTTATTTCTTTATCTGTCATAATGAAATCTCTTGAAAATTTTCTTGTAGCACTGATAAAGAAGCAATTATGACAGAACAGAGCGAAATATCAAAAAGGTTCTGGTGTCAGAAGAGATAATAAGGATATTAAGAAAAACCGAGTTTTAAAAATTCCTGCAACATTACAAAGAAGTAAATGAAGCAAAGAATGATTGGGAAAAAGCCTAGACAGAACTACTGATTTGCAGTAATATGTATAAAGCAGTTAAATCGTGAAAAATTCATCATTTTAGAGGAATATACAGTCGAAATAATCTTCCTCGTGGTGGATCATATTTGTTTGGATTGGGTACTATGAATTTAGATGATAAGAAAGGGAGTGGATCATTTGGTTGCATGTATCACCACCTAGAGAACTAGTAAGATGTTTTGGACATGGGGCACATATATTAGTACATATATTTTACCATTATGAGTGAAAAATATGATCCGTTATGTTTGATGTTCTTACATAACAAGACGTTAAAGTGATACATGATAGTATACAGCAAACTTTATCAGATAAACGAGAGAAAGAGAAAAAGATATTTTTCAGCTTCTCGAGATTTAACTCTCGAGGATAAAAATTTCAATATTAATCGTATTATTCATATGCTTATAGACATAGATCTTAATGAAGGACAAGATGTTCATATTGTAATGCAAAAACGTAATTTAGTTGTTTTACCAAGTCAAGCGTATATATACAGGATCTTAAAACAACATTTGCTAATGTGTTATACGTGTTTTTGCCCTGCGGGACACCCCACCGGAGGCACAGGATAAATTTCGATAGGTGGAGATTGGGGGTATGATTTCCTTTTCCCCCTCTCAATGTTACCCCTTAAATAACATGGCCCGCTCTCAACTTCTCTCTCTCACTCTCTCTACTTCACTGCTCTGCTTCACTGCTCCTCAACCTAAGGGAACCTCTACTACTTTACCTCCCTGCTTCTACGGTTTTGTTGAGCGCCAGGTGCCTTGTAAATGCCGCCGGGTCACGAATACCTCGCTCCGGCTGATTCTTCTTTCCCAGGGTATGGGTTTTCCCAGACCGCCACGAATGTTTGGATCAAATTGCTGCGCTACCTTAACGATGCGGATTCACAGATGCTCGCCGAAATTATCTCGACCCACCACCTTCACAACACACCCAACACGCAAGAAATAAAACACAGAATACGTGGAATTTCTCGTCCAGAAATATATTGCCTCCTGGCTCAGAGAAATACAATAGTTGCTGTGGAGTGTACGCGGCACGGGACAACGTCGCGGGAGTTCTCGCGGAAGAGAATAATATACACGGAAAGAAGTGTTCCCCGTCAGAGACGGTGTTGTTTGCCTGGCGGCGAAAAGTGCAACTAGCACCGCATGGTGTCGTGCGCTACTCGACTTTATCCGTGCGCGCACGACTATACTCGATGCTGCGAGCACGGGAATTTTCGGTGCCATTTACACGGCGTTTTACCGTGCAAACAGCAGAGCCGCGGCATGAATTGAAAGACAACGGTGTTAATTTTCGACCTGCTCATCCCCTGCCTTTGCTCACCACCTGCATATTACCGTAAGGCTCAACTGCTTCTTCTCCTGCTCAACTCTGCCACTCTACAGCTCTACAATATTTGCTCATAAATACAAGTAATTAGTTGTTGAAGGTATGAAAGTTGCTGAACTCATCGAATAAAGCTCTTTTTCAACTCAACTAAGTTTATTAAATCCCCCGCCCTCTGTAACTACCATCATCCTAATTTTACCAAGCAAAATTCTTGAACAATGGTCTATTAGCGATTCCAGGTGCATACAGTAGCCAGTTGTTCTAATCTGTGGACTGTTTGAGCCTTTTTACTAGAGAATGAAAGATACCTATCTTGAATCGTAATTCGCTCGGCGCCGGAATTGTCGACAAAGTTCTTGCATCTTTGCTGCGATGTAGACCGTAATTTGAACTATTTTCATACCGAAATTGAGATGTTCTGATGCGATTCGCCAAATTATTGAGTTAAAAGACTCATTAAAATTTTGCGTATGTTCACCCAAATATCTGCTTAAAAGCTCATCATTTTGGAAGGTCGGATGACTACGCTTTTCCATTTTTTATTAATAATAACTAAATAATTATTAAAAATATCAAAAGGCTAAAAGGCCTAGAATTCAAACCCGCTACACGGATATACCAGATTTCTGAACGTTTATACAGGGTGATTCATTTTAATTGCCCCAGGCAAATATCTCGAAAAGTACGGGAGATGGAAAAAAACGTTAAAGGAAAAAGTTGTAGGGTTCAAAGGGGGAAATCCAATGGTGACCTTGACCATGTCCTTGGGGTCAAGTTTCAAGGTCATTTCAAAGTCAAAGGTGTTTTTTTTAAATAGGAACACCAACTTTTGACCTCGGAAATTAGAATAGCAGAAAATTTTACATTCAAACATGATGTTATGTCATGGGGTCCAGTTGACCTCTGCAGTCGCATCAAGGTCAAATCAAGCTGTCTACACAATTCGTAGGTCAATATCTTGAAAAAAGCAAGGTTGAGAAAAACTTTAAATACCAATTTCCCCCTCTGAACCCTACAACTTTTACATTTAACGTTTTTTTCCATCTCCCGTACTTTTCGAGATATTTGCCTGGGGTAATTAAAATGAATCACCCTGTATAAGCATCGAATATACTAAAATATCGATTGCCACACAATAACACACGCACTTATACGAGCTCTTACGTACAATTTACCCACTATGATCAAACCATTTTAAAAGTCAAAAAGATAAATAAAAACATTGAATCGACAATTTGCTAGAGTTACGGCTATATACTTCGAGTAGTCACAGAAATTAAGTAATCTTTAGTGTGATATTACTTGGATGGGTGAACACGCTGTAAGTGATTGCTTTCCTGATCTCTTCGATATTTTTCTTCACTCAAAAAATAAGCGGAAGAAACAAGACTGTTAATTTAGGTGCCCTGAACTATAAAATATGCTCTCAACAAATAATTTGATCAGTTCAATATATAGTCTCCAAAGCAGGTTTTCTTAACCCATTAACTCCCAAAATTACATTTTTTATCACAGTTTTCAACGACTGTACTTTCTGATAAAAAAAGCTCCCAAAAATTAAAAAAAAAAGTGTTTTTGACGTAAAATTGACAGATCTTTCAGAATATAAGATTCATTTTTAGGAAAATGCACCTGTGACGATATATTTAGGTATTTTTGCAAAAATATCGCGAATTTTTGAGCTTCTGTTTTTTTAATCGAACGCAATCTCATAGGGATTCTTGTTGTTACTTCAAAAAGTTGTAAAACTAAACTTGAAGTTAGGTCATTGACAATTATTAAATTTCATGCGGCAATAAAGAAAATGACGGCCTAAAGATAGAACAAATCCAAAACTTCAGGAATTTTTTACTCAAAAACGATGGACTTTAAAAAGTTCTTAGAATTCATCAAAGAACACGCTGGAATTTTTTCCGAAATTTTCGACGACTTTTCAAATTTTTTAAAATTGCAAATTTTTGAAAATTTAAAAAAGTCTTCCAAAAACCTAAAAAAATTTCAGCGTGTTCTATGATAAATTCTAAAATCTTTTTTGAAATCAGAAATAAACTTTAATACGAACTACAACGCAAAACTCGTAAATAATAGACCAAAATAGACTTCAGTGAACGTTTATTAGAAAAAGATGGACTTTACGAGAAAAAGTTATATAATAAAAAATTCATTTTATTCTATAAAAATTTTTCTTAAAGTCCGTCGTTTTTGAGTAAAAAATTCCTGAAGATTTTGACATTGGTTCAATCTTTAGGCCGCCATTATATTTGTTGCCGCATGAAAATTAATAATTTTCAATGACCTAACTTCAAGTTTAGGACCATTTGTGGTTTTCGTAGTTACAACAAGAATCCCTATGAAATATATATAGAAAAAAAAAATATATAGAAAAAAAAAGAAGTTCAGAAATTTGCATTATTTTTGCAAAAATCCTAAATAGATTGTTACAGCTGCATTTTTTAAAAAATGAATCTCATATTCTGAAAGAGCAGTCAATTTTACGTGGAAAACACTTTTTTAAAATTTCTGACAGCTTTTTTTTATCATAAAGTAGTGTCGTTGAAAACCGTGATAACAGAATGTCATTTTGGAAGCTAATGGGTTAAATGGAATTTATAAATGAGATCGGTGAGATCTCAGATGAGATTCTCAGATGAGAACTCCCATAAAATCTCAAATTGGCAACATGGAATTGATACGGTAATGTTTTAGTAAAGGATTTTTCTTATAGGTTAAGCTATTATTTTGTGCTATTATATGGATGATATTTTGGAAAATTCATATTTCAAATCCTTTGAAAGCAATTTAAACATATTTAAAGTAAAAAAGAAATCTCAGGTGGAATATCATCTAAGAACTTATTTGAGAACTCTTCTAAGACCATCTAAATAATGGCTTAAAATATATAAAACATACTTTTATAAAAAATTACTAGCAATTCTACGTTGCCATTTCAAACTCGTCGGAGATCTCATCTGACTTTTTGTCATGAGATTTTATGTTCGTTCTCATCTGAGAATATCATCTGAGATCACACCTTTGTTTTTAAACAAGGAAGGGTGCCCGAAAGGCAACACAAAAATAAAGAAAATCTTGCAGCAATTTTGTCTACTGGTTTGAAAAGTGTTGCAACAATATTAAACTATATGGCGAATTTTTTTAATCGATATTTGCATAATATTGTAGACATTAATATTGGGATTTATAGAATTTTACGTTTAAAATTTGGTTATTTGTTTCAAATTGAACATTTAGAATACTCACTTGAATAAAAACTGTAAAATATATGACAGCAATAGTAGTCGTGACAAACATCGGTTGCAAAGGAACATGCTGTTTATCAATTAGTAAAACTAAAGCAAATGCAACTGCTCCTCGTAAACCACCATATGACATGACAAACTTCTCAACTTTGTTTAATTTATGGAGACGGAATTGGTTTGCTAATGCAGTCAGTATTATAACACCTGCAATGAAAACAAATTACACTTCAAATGACCCTTATCTACATTATACTTGAAAAGAATTACAAGATGCGAATCTTGCAAAAAATTTTTGCCGTACGCATAAATAAATTTTAGATATATTATATTTTAAGCTAATTCGGTTCTTAAAAGTATAAGCAGCAAAACAAAAAGTTAATTCTATACAGAACTCTATTTTGTTGACTGCACTTTGTGATATAGTATTTACAAGTCCCCGTACTATTCACTGGCAGACCAAGGGCTGCTGTTCTACTACCTCAATATAACCTATTCTAACACTTCAAAAACCATACTCTTATCTCATGCGGAATATCATGAGAAAACTCACAAAATCCTAAAGGACGCCAGGTGCGTATGCATCGCCTTGTGGTCAGTTGTCTGGCTGGCTCAGACCTCAAGGGAGGTCGTTGACGCGCCGTGGTCGGGGATGTCCTCGATGACAAAGGCAAATCTCCGCTCACTGCTCTGCTCAGCTGCACTGCTTCTGGGCTAACCGCCGTCCCGTGACCGCCCAAAAATACGCTCAAAAACATAACACTCAAGGGACAATGGCAGATTCGCTCAAATTCACTTTAAATCCATTGTATTCAAACTCTATGTGTGGAGCACTTGTTTAAGTATTGTGATTATCGTGACCGCGTACCAACTCCTCGTGTCCAGCGTGTGTGGGCGTACGTGCACGTATCGACTAGACCAACTCTTCCTGCTAACATCAACGCTGCTCACTCTTCAAAATAACAACGAACTTCTTAATCGCTTCTCCTCCTACAACCTGCTATGACACCGTCTTTCCCTGCCTACCACTTCTACCTACTGTCACATCTATTCTATCTACGGAATTCCCTACAATTCCAACACTTCAAAAAACTACCAAAACTGCGAGAAACTACTAAGAGAGCTAAAGAAAACTAAAGAGCGTGTCGTTGGTCCAAAGTCTTTTTCCAGAACGGCAGCTTCCGTTGCGAGCCGCCAGCCCTCTTGCGCCGCGTCACCTCTTTCTCACTCCGAGCTCACCGTCCCTCCCCCGCGACCACTCAGTTTCCATCGGCTCGCGCTTCTTCATCAACGTCCGCGTTTCCTCGCGTCTCCGCGTCCGCATGAACCTAGCCGCGTGCTAGTGTAGTGAGTGTAAGTGTAGTGCATTTAGTGTCCGCTGTGTGTAAGAGTGTACTTTGGTGTCGTCGGCGGCGTCTTCTCAGCTTGTCGCGGCAGTCGAAGGTGGCGGGAAGATGGCGGCCACGCTCTGCTGAGCGACCGTATTTCGCCTCGGCTACGCGTACTGTCGCGGCATCGTCGAGCAACCTCCCGCTGACATTAGTGCTAGCCTCAGAAAAGTCTCGGCATGGTTTTCAAAGCCACGCAAAAAGTAAAAAAAAACCTTCCCTTAAATTTTCGTCGCAACGGCCAGCTCGAGACTCGTCCGCAGGGAGTAAGTTCCCGGGACACGAAGTTCGGCTTGGGAATGCGCGCCGCCGAGAAACGACGCAAAAAACGAACAAATTTAAATTTTTAAATTAAAGCCACCACTACTCTAAATTACCGTACTCGCCACTACGACACTCTCCCATACAAACACACACACCTCTGCAATGTTTATTTCTGCGAACGCGCGACCCAACGCAGCGTTTGCGGCCCGCGTGAGAATTTTAGCGGCAACCGGCTTTGCTCGGCCGACCTGCCCGAATTCTCCTATTTTTCTATTTCATTCTCTTTCTTTTTCTTCTCTAACTCCTAGTGGCGGCGTGAAAACGCAGACCAACCTGGAAGAATCGCCAATTCTCTCTACTCTCTCACTCTTTTGCACCACACCGCTCTACACTCTAACACTTTACTTACTTTTACTTCTTTGTTGATCCCGCCAGTAGCCGCTTTCTCTGGAAAGACTGCCATCGCGGAGCTCCTGCTCGACGCAACGATGATGATGTCTCCTTATGGGTGGCTGGCCTTCTAGATTTTCCGGGAGTGGCGAGAGGTTTTACCCTTTCAAGCCTCCCGACTGTACTTTTCTTGCTGCTTAACTGCTCTCGATAGGCTGCTCGGCGGTGCTTCACACTGGGGCTCCGTCGCGCGTGCTCTCTAAAGCGGTACCGCCCGGCGCGAGCTGCGCGCCGATCGGCCGCGGCCGTTGCCGCGCCACAGCGACCAATCGCCGCGCGCGATTCCCGCAGCGCGCCCGCCCGTTCGCGAATTCACGAACGCGCTCCGTCTCGCGACGAGAAAGCAGGCCGGAGCCTGCGCCCTCGTCATTCCATTTCGCGGGAAAATTCGATTTGCTCTTCGTTACAAACTATCTCAGGCACACAAATAATATTCAATATTGAATTGCAAGCAAAATGAATTAGTAGTTTTTGTCAGCTGATCGCACGAAAATGTATTATCATCTTGATGGGGAAAATACAAACATACATACACAGACACACATATTAGAGGAAGTACCCCTCCTGCTCTCTCCGCTCGTCACACCCCCCTTATTAATATGTTATTAATAATTATTAATAATATTATTAAATTTGTAACGGGGTGGTTCTTTGTTTTTTCTTGCAGAGAACTCAATTTCGCTACGAGACAAGACGTTTGTGAGGTTGGGTGCCAATCATACGTTGGGCGCTAATGTAACGGGACCGCCTCTGGGCCACAACAACCTCCTGCGATGCGGCTGTGTGCAGCAGCGTGCTACACTTGCTATGCCGTCAAACGCCGGGATATGCAAACTCCCGGCTTTCTCGAGTTCAGCTGAGTTCAAGCGCGTGCTGAAAATGATTGCGAAAATTACCCGCGTCGACTATTTCTGGGTCACGGTTGACGGGAAGGCTGGACGTGACCAGTAAAAAAAATGAGATCGAAATAAATATAAGCGGGATTTATTTCCCTCGTCAACTAACGTATACAAAGAAGTAAACAAACGGGAGGTCGTGCAGGCCGAGTACCCATGCGTTCGCGCGCGTTGCTCGGGCTAATGCCCTTACACATACACGCATACACTCGCGCACACTGCGTCACACACGCCTCAGAGGAGGTTTCCGGGCGCGTCCGTTTAGGATTTGCGCACTCCTCTTACCTTTTAACCTGCGTTGGCCGACAACTGTTCTCTTGCTCTCTCACTCGTATTCTCGCTCTCGCGACACCTGCTGCTGCTGTCGCTGCTGCTGTTACTCTCGAACGTCGGCTAGCGTCGTCTCTTCGACATCTCTACCGAAAGCTCCTCAAACTTGAGCAAGTTACCCCAAAAAAAGCAAAAGAAGTCGAGCACCTTGAAGCACGTGTTACTCTCCAAAAACCGGGCGCATGATGGCCCCTTGGAAAGCCCGCGCGGAGCGCCCTCCGTGTTTTCTCTCTCCTTCTGTCCTTCTGTCTCATTCTCTCTCTCTCTCTCTCTCTTTCTCTCTCTCTCGCTGAAGTGAAGTGTCTAGAGCTGAAACGGATGTTGCTCAGGCTGGTGAGTCAGCCGCAACTTTTTGACTACACCAGGCAGATGAGGAGTGCAGGAGTGCAGCATGCGTAAGAGTCCTTCCAATGCGGGGTTCCTGAACGTAAAGTCTTGCGGATCATCCCTCCTTCCATATTTTTGGTATCGCGGATTCCTGGTTGGGGTCGGTGGTCGACGACAGCATCATCCAGTTACCGGGTTTTTCTGTTTTTAGACAGGATCGTAACGTGAATGAGGGGGGGAAGTCGCCCTTTATGTACGGAGAGATTACAGTATTAAACTGTTAAATTCATCCCACACACAGAAAGCTGGAAAACAAGGACTACCTGAATACCTTTTCTGTGTTGTGCACAAGGGTGATGCTCCTCCGATTCTGGTTGGTGTAATTTATAGCCCACATAAAATGAAGATGCCGAGGGACTCTGATCTTTTTCCTGTCCTGAGATCCTTCTCAGTGGGCTACAGCCATAAAATAGTAATGGGAGATCTGAATGAGGAATAGTGGTCGGTCTCCGATGACGCAAATACCATCAGGCGACTGACCAGCGAACTCTCCATGCAAATTATCCAGCATGGACCGACACATAGAACATCTTCGTCTCACACATGGATTGACTTGATCTTAACGGACGATAATGACAGTGTAGTAGCTTATGGGAATGAGTGGTTGCCTTGCTTTGGGAAGCATAGTCTCATTGATATAACCATCGGCATCTTTATACCAGATCCTGTTAGAGAATCTTTCTTCTACAGAGATTATAATAATATGTCTGGTTATTAAATGATATATGCTCTCTTAATGATTGGACGGCTATGATTTCCCACGAAACCAACTTGGAGGAGGCTTTACTTGCTCTAAATGAAAATGTAAACTCAGCTATTAAAACTTTAGCGCCTCTTATGCGACGCATTGTCGTTACAAACGCACTTCAAATTCACAATTTCTTGACGAATACCTTACACTCTTTTATACAGCATCGTCTTGCTCAGTCTCTTTCTGAGAACAAAAATATCTGGAAAGAGATGCGTAACTTTGGCTTTCTCCGCAAACGCAAAGAGGAGATAGTGCACAAATTTTCATGGGCGAATTGAACGAGCATTTTACAAGAGTTTCATCCTCTCCCCTTAAGAATATACATGATGCATCGGACTTAATAAACACTGCGAGTGGAGGAAGGCTTTAAATTCCAGCCTACTAATATCAATGACGTAGTCCTTGCAATATCTCATTTCTCCTCGTAAACGAGGGAAGAGGATGGTGGACGTTAATCAGTCATAATAAAGGCTCTGCCAAACCATACATCAGCACCTTGTTAACTTTTTCAACTCCTCTTTCGCGATGGGCAACTTTGCAAAAATCTAAAAGAAGGCGATAAAATTGCCCTGTAAAAGAATGCTGCTCCAAATTCTGTGTTTGATTTTAGACCGATAGCCTTTCTTAGCTTCCTGTCAAAGTTTCTGGAAAAAATTGCCGTACCTAAATCATGAAGTATATTACAGATAAAAAACTTCTAGACCCCCTCTAAACTGGTTTTCATAAACATCACAGCACAGAGACAGCATTGCTGAAGTTGTCAGACGACATTCGCCTGCCCTCCCACATCGCGGTCCGTCGGCGCACGGACACGCACGCATACTCGCGCGGAACCGCCGCTCACTTTTCCGTGGGGATCTTTTCGTGGGAGTGCGCCCGCTTTTCCCCGTTTATTTGCGGCAGCGAGGAAAAGCAGGCAAACTGCTCATCTCTCGGAGATCTGTAAGTTGTATCTGTAGGTTGTATGCTTCTCTTTTTCATTTTCTCTCTTTTTCTTTTTCATTCTTCCTCGGGGATATGAAAACTTACAGATCCCCGAGAGAGAAACGAGCAGTGTGCCCGTTTTAGCCGGTTACAGCAATAAAACGGGCTAAAGCGGGCACACTGCTTGTTTCTCACTCGCGGATCTGAACACATACAGATCCCCGAGGGAGAAGCAAGTGAGTGCGCTCGCTTAAATCATTTCCTTGGTTCTCTCTCGGGGATCTTTTTGATCTAATATCCCCAAAAGAGGAGCAAGTGAGTGTGTCGGTAGTCCGGAAAAGTGGGGAAAATTTTTTTTTACGTCGGGTACTTTAAAAAGAATTAATTTGAAATAATTATTAAACTAACAATTACATGATGAAAAATTTTATTTACGATCGCTGCCTCTAATTGATAACTTAAACAGATAGTTATCAATTGTGGGTAGGCTTTAAATATTTTATAATCATTTTTTGTTCCCTGGAATGGGTATCGCCGCTAGCGGGCGTCGTTTCAAGGAACGCGATCGGCGATCTTCAAGCGCCTTAATGAAAAAACTAAAAAATGCATACCACAAAAGGAAAAAACCAATACCCACAGTGATAGAACATATAATCAATAAACCAGATGATATGATAGCACAACTTCTAATAGAATTTTTAAATAAATGTAATCTATCAATATAGAGATGAAAACTATTCTTTCTACGCATGCGTTGTGGCGTATCGGTGTCCAGTCAAGGGACCCACGGCCATCAAAAGAAGAAGAAGAAGAAGAAGAAGAAAAGCGTGATCCCGGTTTCTCGCGGAGTACGCGTGCGCTTCCCGGTGTGCCCGGCGGTGACCGGCGCACAGTGTACGATTTTGAACTGTCGTTGGACAAAATCGTAGAACTAACGATAGGATTAAGATAGAAATACAAAAAAAATGGGTTTGAAAGCTGATGTAATTGCTAATAAGCGAAAAATACTACCATAACGTAATAAATTTCTTAAATCCCAAAAAAAAACGAGGTTAAAAATGAATTTTTGAAAAAAAAAAATATATGTATCACAATATCATATCACATTTTATTTTTTTTACTCTTTTACCTGTTAAATTTTACATTCATTAACAAATTTAACCAAACAGTCAAAAACCTCATTTTTCGTTTTTATGCAATGAATTTGCGCAATCTTACTGAAATCATCACTGAAAGAAACAAAATAATTTTCTCCGTTAAAACCCGTAGTTTTAAATGGGCCGCACACATCTGTATGAATAATTTCTAAAATTTCTCTAGCTTTAGTTTGATTATTCTTGAAGGATTTATTACACATTTTGTTTTCTATATAAGTTCTACACTTCATATATTCCGTCTCAAGTTTATTTGGAATGCCCGTTAACAATTGCTGTTTACTTAATGTGTTCAGATAACTAAAGTTTACGTGACCTAACATTCTGTGCCATCTCTCTTTTTGACTGATGTTATTTTTCCGTTCGGCACTGTTTACAAAATTTTCTTTCTTATTTAATTTACTCGACAAATGTAAAATTCCTTTCTTTTCAACTGCTACTGCTATAATGTTATTTTTCTCATCAATAATTTTTGCTAAATTTTCTTTTGAAATGATACTATTCTTTTTCATTAATTTTGCATAACTTATTAAGTTTGCATTAATTTCTTTCGCGTAAAGAACATTACTAATGTTTACTTCATTTATTTTCCCAAACGCATTAAAGTAACTAACAACATTTCCAATTTTTGTTGCTTTTATCGATCTATTATCTCCTAAATAAATGTGTATAGGTTCTCTTAAATCAACAAATTTTTCAAAATACCTATCATCATTAATAATGTGATCCGAGCAACCACTATCGAGTAACCATTTAATTTCACCTTTATCTAACCTGTTTTCGTTACTTTGTGCCGCGTGCACCGTTGCTACCCAAGCACTCGGTCCGCCGCTGTTTTGCTCGCTCGTACCCGCTTCTTGTTGATTTCGCTGTCCTCTGCCTTGCCCTCTACCGTAGCTGTCTTTTCCGGATCCACCGCGTCCTCTGCCACGTGTTAAATCACGCCATGATCCGCCGTTGCGTCCCGCTTGGCCGCCATTTTGACACTTTCGTGCGAAATGTCCTTTCTTTCCGCATTTGTAGCATCCATCCTTGTTCGCCGTAAATGCATTGGTCGTTCTCTCTTTATAATCCTTCTGATGTTTCAATTCAGCTAGCTTTATTTATTCTTTACATAGTCAGTCCTTTGATCTCAACAAATGGATTATAGGATTGTTCGATTAATTTCTTTTCTAGTAGTTTCGTAATTTGTGATTCTATTTCTTTTTTGTCGTCAATGGTACACCTGCAAGGTCTTTTGAGGCAATATTTATCAATTATTAAGTCGATACGAGCTTTATAGTCTGTCACTGTCCCAATATCATATTTGTCTGTTGCGAATGTGCGTATCGTCTTTCATGTTTAGGGTTTCCAATATTTTTATTAAACTTTCGTCCGTAGTTGTATTTCCTTTTTTTTTCTTCAAATTTCTCTAATAAATATTCGTTAAACTGTATATTATCTTCATCTATATAAGTGTTTTTTATCCTTCTGTTAGATTTATCCAAACTTCTCTCTTATCATGTCTTTTTTTTTAAGAATTTTTACTTCGTTGATAATAGTGTCGCATTTTATAATTTCTTTATGAAGGTTCATTACCTGTAATTCCTCTGGTATAATATAAATCTCGCCAGCCGGAGTCGAAATTGAGGTTATAGCTTACACACTCGTTTTACGATGACCTATTTTTGCTTTTATTTCAAATGTGAAACGTAATTTATTCATTTTAAATAGCTGACAAAATGTCGTTTTGTAATAAGTTTATTATTACGTGAAGGTCTAATTTATTGATTTTTTTTCTTTTTGGTTATAATAACTCTATGAGGTTTCACTGTAAACAAGAGACTTATTATTTACAAATATTTACATTTTGACCTAATAATTTGAATACTTACATTTTAATTTAACGGGCTTACCTATAAACAAGAGAACTCCTTGGGAAGACAAGTGCAGAAAAAGTTTATTCTACTGTGTTAACAGGTGTACCTGTGGCGGACGGAGAGTAAAAATGTGTAGTTTATAATTTTGGCGTTTCTGGCAATTTGCGATTTATAGCGCGGCGCGGCGGCCTCGTTTTCGCGCCTGGCTACCTGGCAGGGCAGGTCCGTTGCGTCAGCCCTTGAGGTAAGATGCCGATTTTGGGTGTTTCTAGGCCTTTACAGATATCTTGAAGAGCCGTGAGCTCCGTTAGTATTGAATTTTCCGCGCAGCTATTGCCCTTATCAGGATTCGACTCATATCGCTAGCGGGGTTCGGCGGCGAGCCGAACGACGCAGTTCATGGGGTCGCACCGCGGCAACTCAATAATTCTCGGAGCTCGATTTGTGGAACACTATGCGAAGAATACAAGGGGGCTGGGAAACCGGGCTTCTGTGGAAAGGTGATCCGTGCACGCGAGTAGATAGTCGTGAAACAGTGATGCGGCGGCTTCTATCCCTCGAAAGAAAACTTGATCGAGATAAAGGGTACGCGGCGATTTATTACTGGAAGATGCAACGTTTAATTGACAAAAGGTACGCAAAAATATCCGATATTGAAGACAGCGGAAATTCGCGCAAATGGTTTGTGCCTCATTTCGGTGTTACAAACCTGAATAAGCTGGGCAAAGTTCGGGTCGTTTTTGATGCAGCCGCAAAAACAGCGAAATTCCGGTCCGGACGTCTTGAAGCCGCTGCCCGGTGTTATGTTGCGGTTTCGTCGGGGCGCGGTTGCCGTCAAAGCGGATATTTCGGACATGTACATGCGCGTTAAAATTATAAAGAAAATCGCAGGGCTCAAACCTTTCTTTATCGCGGTAAAGATAGAAAGCAGGAGCCACGGGAATTTAAGATGACGACGTTACTTTTTGACGCAAAACCGTCGCAGTGCAGTGCAATTTACGTGAAAGACGAAAAGGCGAAAATGTTCGCAAAAAGTAAACTGGATGCGGCCGAACGCGCGCAAGAAGATAGCTACTCAGATGAGTTTTTGTCTAGTATAAAGACTACCATTCTGCAGCAAAACCAGTACGGGATGTAATAGCAATAAATAAGGCCGCTAATTTCCAGATGCATGGATGGGCCAGTAATGATTCGAACGCGCTAATCGATGTACCTCTGAAAGCGCGGAGCGACGTATCGAGAAAAACATCGATTTTTTTGAGAAAACATCATGTTTTTTGACAATAAATTGTTGATAACAATGCAGGGTCATATTTGCTAAAAAAAAATTAGCCAGATTCTGAAAGAGGATAAAATACTACTTCAGAAAAAGTATGCCTCGATTTTTTTCTGACCCTGCAACATCATGTTTATCACGGTCAAAAAAGGCGCAAAAAAAACATCCGTTTGGGCGTTAATGGGTTAAGCAATGAATCAAAAACGAGAATCAACAGCATGGAAGTACGAAAAGCATGTGTGTTCACCATAGGCATACCGGAAATTAATATTCCTGTAAGGGGAAAATTTTTGGTTTGGAGCGGTTTGCTAGCGGTGGCTAGGCGCATTCGTAGAGGTGTAACTGCATGGTGGGACCGGATTAAACGAAAAATTAGAGCGGCGAGTAAAGAGTAGTGAGACCTTGCCGGCGATAGTGATGACAAGTTCTGGTTTCGAGAGATACAAAGTGACTGCTTTCCGATCGAACTAGCGGCGCTGAGAGATGGAAAATGTGTAAAAAGAAACAGCAAATTATTGAATGTTAATCCGATTATCGATGAGGAGGGAGTGTTGAGAGCGAGTGGCAGGGTCATGAAAATATTAAACGTCGAATTTGAGAATAAACAAATTATATTATCAAGCGAGCATCCAGCGGCTAATTGTTTATAAAAGAGTTTCACAAACGTTTCTATCATGCGAACAGCGAGGCCGTTATCAATGAAATATGGCAAAGATTTTATGTTTTAGGATTAAGAATTGCATTGCGCTCTATTGTATTCAAATGTTGGATTTGTAAACTCCGCCGAGGAAAGCTAGTTTGCCGGATAATGGCCCCGTTGCCTAAAGGTTGTTTAGCCTTTAAATTAAGGCCGTTTACTCATTGCGGTGTAGACTATTCCGGTCCAATGATTATGAAGATCGGTAGACGTCGGGAGAAACGGTGGGGCGTTTTGTTTACGTGTATGACCACGCGTGCTGTACATATCGAGATCGCGGCCTCTTTGACATCTAGCTCCGCGATAATGGCTCTCCAACGGCTTGCGGCGCAGAGAGAGAGCCCATCTTACATGTACAGCGACAACGGGACGAATTTTCGAGGCGCGTGTAACGAATTGAAGAACGAGATAGCAAATACAATTATATCTGAGCAGCGCGGATACGCGTTAAAGAACGGAATAACATGGTTGTTCAATCCACCCGATGCGCCGTACATGGGTGGCGCGTGGAAGCGCTTAATAAGATCCGTAAAAACGGCTTTGCACGTAGCGTTAAAAAAACAAGAACCGCCCGAGGAAGTTTTGCATACGGTGCTGACGGAAATTAAGCACTCTGTAAACTCGCGTCCACTTACACACGTGCCGATCGACCCACGGGATGAAGAGGCGTTAACGCCTAACCATTTTCTAATTCGCTCCTCCTCAGGCGAAATAAAATTCGATAAATACGATGCGCAAGCAGTATATCTACGAAAACAATGGAGAATGGCATTTTGGAAGTGATGACTACGTGAGTATGTACCGACACTTATATCATGAAGAAAATGGCAAGCGGGCGAGTTGTCGATATTAGTGAATGATATTGTATTGATCGTGAATTTGCAAGCACAGACTACTGAATGGAAACTCATTGGACTTTAAAATTTGTAAGTATTCAAAAAATTTTGTATTTATAGCTAATTTTAATACAAGGTGGAGACAGGCAAAAAGATTTCGTCCGCGATTTGAATAAAAAAATTGGTTAAATGCATTTTCGTATTTTAATGAACTAGTTAATAAAAGAAAATTTGATAATGTAAGACCTCAAAGCAGCTTTCGAAATTTCAATAAATCGTAAACAGGAAGTCGAATTGTACCAATATTTTTTTTGATTTAGTAGTATTTTTTAATTCCGAAATTTATTACTGTTGTTGCAAAAAAATTTTCACTTCTATTTTAACTATTTCTTTAAATTTTGTGACGCGGGGTACTGCGGGGTACCTGTTTGCCCGACTCCTTTTTGTCGCGAGTGTGGGCGAGTACCCGGCATGGAGTGGAGGAGCGCCTCGTCTCCAGGGCATAGCGTTGCGCGGTCAGTCTATTTCTCTCTCTCTGATAGTTCACGTTTATAGACTCTCATACGTTTGTATATCGCGCGAAGTAGGCAGGCAGCTTGTTCTAATTCCGCGTGTTTGTTTACGCAATGTAAAGTCGTTGCTCCGCGTAAACAGCGTCGGTTGCGAGTTGCGCAGTCAGCCGGCGGATATTCGACGCGGTCGTGTTCGCGCGCGACTCCGCTCGGCAACTTTCGAGCGCGTTCGGGGCATGCGGCCCACGCGCTCGACATTGACTAACATCTCCGGGACGCTGGTCTGTGTAATATATTTCACGGAGGCAATAAAGACCTCCGATATCTATTGTATTCGATCGTGACTTTTATTCGAGTAGTCCGCGGGACTACTCGACGCCCACAGAACATCCAGTTCCTATTGCCTAACCTCCAGGATACCGCCACTCTCTCGTAGATCTGAACGGCCGGCACTAGCTGTCCAACTGGACGACAACTATGCGAGCGCAAGGGCCGCGGCGACACGGGTTCGCCGTCGGGTGCTCGCGCGCACCCCGCGGTGCACTCGTACGTGCCCCATTGCACCTGTCTCGTGGGGAAATAAGTTTTCTCGACGAGACAACCCAAGAACTCCAATCCGTTACAATTTATGTAAATTTTGATATCATTCTGTTAAAAATGTTAGTTGATAGACATTTGTAAAAGTAGAATGAATTATTTCTTTTTATTTCTTCTAATTTCTGATCATTTCTAACAAAAACGTCATTTATTTAAACTTGGAAGTATAAATTATTATTCACTAAAAGAAATGTGATTTAAAATTAATTATTCGTGTGTTTTATAGTGATATAGTGAATTTATAAATATAACAGTTTGTTTCTCTTATAAATGCATATAGACAATGTTGACCATTTTTTTACGTTTTGTCATTTAGAATTGTTATGGGTGTTGCGAAAAAAAAGAAACTAAAAGTCAAACCGGGGAAGGCCTCGCAAAAAAAAGAAGAGTGGATATTTTTAACCCTGAAGAAAAAGTTTCGAATAAAACGTTAAAGAGGAGAGCTTTAGATTTGGCCAAGCATTGCAACTATAAGAAGCTGCTACAAAAGCAACAGAACCTCCTGTAGAATGCAATTCAATAATTGTTGAAATTGAAGATGAATGTAATTTAAAACACACAAAAGAAACTGCGTTAGCATTTTATTTAGAATATATTTTTACCGAAAAACAATATAAAGGTGTGCAGATGCATGCAAAATTAAGAAAATCGTCACTTTACCCCAATTATTCGGAAATACATAAAGCTAAAAAAGAAATCTTGTGTGATATTGCTTATAAGAGTGAAATAGAAGTTCAAGTGTCTCTGCAGAATATATTTAATAAAACGAGCGAACGTTTATCTAAAGTAGTTGCTTCAGATTGGGACGAAGATAAACTTCGAAATTTAGAGAGGTCTGTCTCTCTTGGATTCGATAGTTCCGCATGACACTTGAATCCACATAAAAAAATCTAAGCAACGTCATGAAGATTTTGCAACTGCACAACAATTTCTATTTACAATGAGTTTCAGTCTGATTTAATTAGCTAGCTGCTCGGACTATAATTCTTTATGGCTAAACCCAACTACTCAAAGTGTGTGTTTTACGAATGTGTCTCGAAAAAGAGTATGGTAATGCAATTATCTCAGAAAATGCACGCTTAGACAAAGAAATACAATTTCTAAATGAACATAGATTTCAATTGAGCAAAGGCAAACATGTTCGGGTAAAATTTATAGTGCCCAAAACGTTATTTGACGGTAAATGAGTTAATATCTTGACCAGAAATCCGGCCACGTCAAGATGTCCGATATGTTTGCATACAGCTCATCAATTTTGCAACCTTGAAAATGATTTTACAACAAATAAATTTGCTCCTTCTTATGGGCTAGGACTCTTGCACGCTGAAATTAAAATGTTCGAACATTTAAAGAATATTTCTTACCGTTTACCTATCGAAAAATGGGATGTCACTGCTAATTGAATTGCTATTGATTGATATTGAATTGCTATTGAATTGCTATTGAACACGGCGTTTGGCCAGAAGAATTGAAAATAGCAGAAATTATACCTCTATATAAAGCGAAAGAAAAACACCTAACCACAAATTACAGGCTTATTTCCTTGATATCAAGCCCAGCAAAAATTTTTGAAAAAATCTTACACAAAAAATTACTGGATTTCTTCAATAGACATAATTTATTTTCGGATAAACAATCTGGATTTAGGAAAAACAGAAGCACTAAAGATGCACTTAGATACATATCAAATATACTATACAATCAACTGGACAAAAGCCAACCAGTTGCTAAAACATTCCTGGATATGGCAAAAGCTTTTGACACTGTAAATCATAAAATTTTTATAAAGAAATTATTCAATTATGGCATACGTGATAATGCTCTTAAATTATTAAAAGGTTATTTAACAAACCGAAAGCAAAGGGTTAAAGCCAACAGCAATTTCAATGAATATCAATATATTTAAATGGGAGTGCCTCAAGGGACGATCGTTGGTCCACTGCTATTTATAATTTACATTAATGATATGCTGGGTATACTACTTGAAGGCTCAATTCTGTCATTTGTAGATGACACGGCCATTTTAGTGACAGGAAATACCTGGCAACAAGTGGAACTCGATATGAACAACTTTTTGAGAAAAATACCAACTTGGCTTGCTGTAAATAGATTATCACTCAAAATAGACAAAACAGTTTACATAGAATTTGGCAACAATATTAACAGCACACCTAAAAAGGGTCTCCCCCTTTAAGATAGGCAAAATGCCCTTGTTCTAGATTTCAGAAATAACCTATTGGAGATTGTTTGGGTACTAAAAAATATAAGCCCTGTCACTCTCCGACCATTCCTTTCCCCCCTCAGGCCTCTATAAGGCCCAAAAATCACAAATTTCAGATATTAATTTTTTTCTCAGTTAAATCAGTTAAGAAAAATCTGAAAAAATTCAGGTTACTATTGCGATAGCTAGGCAATATACCTGAATTTTTTTCAGACACATTGAAGGTCACTTTCAAGGTAAAAAATATATATAAAACTTTAAATACCTTTAAAATGGACCTATAACAACCTACCAGCTAATATAAATGCCTGGAGCATTTAGCTGGAGTAAAAACACGTATTTTGAAAAAAAATATTGTTGTAGGTCCATTTTAAAGGTATTTAAAACGCAATAAAAGTTTTATATATTTTTTTTTTGCCTTCAAAGTGACCTTCAATGTGTCTGAAAAAAATTCAGGTATATTGCCTTGCTATCGAAATAGTAGCCTGAATTTTTTCAGATTTTTCTTAACTGATTTAACTGAGAAAAAAATTAATATATGAAAAATGTGATTTTTGGGCCTTATAGGGGCCTGATGGGGGAAAGGGACGGTCGGATAGTGACAGGGCTTATTTTTTTTAGTACCCAAACAAGCTCCAATAGGTTATTTTCGAAATCTAGAAGAAGGGCATTTTGTCTATCTTAATGGGGAAGACCCTTTAAAGATAAAAATCAATGATAGCATTATTAATAGAGTGGAAAATCATAAATATCTTGGCATAATATTCAACAGTTACATGAAATGGGATACCCTGTGACATGGTGGGTTACACCAAAGTCAGTCTGCCATACATAATTGTACGTAAACTGCGACAAGTCGCGGGTGTGCGAGAGAGACAGAACGAGAGGAGAGGTCCGATCGCCGAACGCGGGCCTGCGAGCCCTCGGCGGACTTCTCCTTGTCGCGAGAGTGGAGTGCGAGGATTGGCCAGACGCGCGCTAGCGGCCGTGATTGGTCCCCGCCGGACCGATAGGGCCGCGCGAGGGTCCGAGCAACGCCGCGCGCGCGGCGGAGGCCAGTATCCGTCGAGCCTTGACAGCGAGCGGGTGTGTCAGGAGCGGATATTCGCGGAGTGCGGCGGGAGTGCAGCAGGAGAGAAGCGAGCGAAGCGGGTACGAGAGGAAGCTACTGCGGAGACGACGACCAGAGGAGAGGACGTCGGGACGCAGCCATCGAGCGAGAGTTGCAGCGAAGCAGAGAGAGAGAGAGCGGAGCCTACCTGACCGTCCACCTGAGAGCCGCCGCCGAGGGGACGACTTCGCCAGGACGTCGGACGTCAGGTTGAGCGGTTGGTGTTAGTGGTGCGAGATAGGAAGAGAGTGGTTGTGCGAGCGGTAGTTTGAGTGTATGCGTGTGAGAGGAGAGGACGAGTGTGAGGTTAGTCGCGAGCGGGTAGTGGTGTTCGGGGTGCCCAACGGGGCACCGCCGCGAGAGCAGAGTCGGTAAACCGCGCGTGCGTTCCGTCTCGAGGACGCGGTCCGGCAGGGCCCCCTTAATGAGACCGGTCGTTCCGGGCAAGCGGGAGGGAGCGAGAGCGAGTGAGTAAATTAGGATTTTGTGTAAAAGCGCGGTCGAGACCTACGTTTGCGAAGCGTGCAAACTGCCGTGTCACAAAACTGTCCTCACACGGAACCTAGCTAGGGCTTAGCTCCGTGTAGAACTAAATAGTCTCAAGAGTATATGCCTACCTACCCAACAGGCTAAAACGAGTACGCGCACACACTATTTCCCTATATACTGGCCCTATCACCCTCACAATCCCCCCCCCCCCCCAAAATCACAGAAGATCACTTAATGCTGCACTGATGAAGAGCAGGAATTCTTGTATTCAACAGAGAAGAAGTATTGGCGGAGAAGAAGAAGAGGAAGAACCGTTGCTTTTAAATAAACTGCTTGTGTCTTTCTGGCGGTAATTTCAGCCTCGAGGATGTAGCTGGAAGCATGCGTGACTGTAAGAAGGTCTCGAGATGAACATTGAAGACATCTAGAAAGAAATCATGTTGCATCAGTGTTGTGTCTCAGCAATGTATATTGAACAGTTACTTACCCTGTGGAGTAGCGTAACCGTAGAGGTTAGAATGGCCTATGCTATTATAAGGCAATATATCCCTGATTCAGCCTGCGGAGAATTGCTGGCCTCAGGGGAAGGTTTATTCGTATCTATAGAAATCCTTGTG
Organism: Sycophila sp. Sp_5; assembly: GCA_018906775.1. Lineage (NCBI taxonomy): Eukaryota > Metazoa > Arthropoda > Insecta > Hymenoptera > Eurytomidae > Sycophila > Sycophila sp. Sp_5. Next base: position 48,954 of record JACCID010000390.1, read on the forward strand.
CTGCTTACGGTGACTGTTGGAGGCTTCTAAAAAGGGAAATAGGCCTAATCAGCCAAACACGATTAAACGACACATAGAACGATTAAAAAGAGTTACCTGTTGCATTTAAATGCAGGGCTCTAACGGTTCGCTGCATCAGGAGAAGGTGGCGATGATTGCATACTTGGGATTTCTTCCTGGATACACCTCGATGGCCAACAACTTTATAATTTGTACACTGCACAAGTTACCTTTGCTGGCAGTGCACCGCAGTATTCTTCCTGTGCACCGCTGGCAGTGCACCGCAGTGTCGTCTTGGCGGAAGGGTTCTCGTCCGCAGTTTTGGTCCCAGGCGACGACGAGCCTGACAGCGAGTTAGAGAGGACTGAGAGTGACTGGGAGGCTCGAGAGAAGGTGAGCCCTATTTTTTCCTTTTTCTTTTCCTTCGACGTTCCCGCGATTGTGTGCGCGTGTAGACCGCGTCCGGAGCAAAAAGGGCTCCGAGACGCCATATTTTCAGAGTGTCGCGACTCAAGTTTTCGCGGCTGGCGCCCTTATGTTTGTCTATTTATTTTAGAGGCCCGAGTGCCCTATAAAGTAAATCTCTTTTTTAAACGTATCAGTGTGAATTTTGTTTTAATCGTTTGACAGCCTTGATCCCCGGCTGACCGTCACAACTGGCTCCCGCAACGTGGGGCCGACGCGGTTTATCTAAGTGTTTTTTCTCTATTTTGATTTTTTTATGTGATTAACCAAGTAGTTTGATTTTATTTTTTATTATTTTATTTTTTTTGTGGATTATGGAATTTTTTTTTGGGCTTGTGTATTTTTTTTTAAAAAGAAGGTTCATGAAGGCGAGAGTGCCAGTGTCGGGAAGCAGACTGTAACAGTATATGGGTACTGTTTATGAAAGTACGGTAGTAGTGGTGGCTCGCCGACGCTCGCGCTTTCGTTTTGGAAAATTTAAGTACTGCAACGGCTTTTTTTTTTTATGCGCAAATGCTTTTAAATTGTTGTGAATTTTTTTTTATAACATTTTAAGATGGAATAAATGTTTTAAATAACACAGGGATTTATATTTTTATTTTTTTTGTTTTTTTTTTAATCAAATTATTAGTGGAAGTGTCGGCAATATGGGGGATTTAATAGCAGTTATTTTTGAATTACTCATTACATCTACGCAAGCAAACAAGTGTGTGAGTGTTGTTAAGGTTACACTCAGTAAGGAAAACACACTTGGGCACTTGCGTGATAAACAGCGGAACTTTTTGACACTACCACTATTGATTTTTTTATTTTCTTATGAGGAAAATTGATGTGAATAATCTGTGATTATTTGTATTTATTTATGCCTAAATGAAATTTTGTTTTTTTCGGCTTTTGTATGTGTAATTTGTTTTTGCTTTTGCTTCTGTTTTTACTAACTGCGGCCGTTATATTTTTTCTTATTTTATCAGAGTAAATTCTTTGTACCATTCCTTTGCGGCCCTACCCTAGTGATTTTTTTTATTGATAAAAAGATTTCCGTATCCAATTGGAGTGCACTGTCGCTGTTGTTTAAGCGGCTCGAACTTGAAGGATTTTTCTCGTTGTTTTTTTGGTAAAGATTTGTTTCAGAGATTGAACTACCATTTTTTTTTTTGTACTTTGGAATATTTCTTTTAATTTTGTTTTTTTTTTTTTGGTTGGAAATTCCTTTCGGTCGGCGATTTTATCTATTTAAGGATCTTGCTTGGGTTAAATGAAAATCTAGTTTTTTGGTTTAAAATTTTTAAATTTTGGAATACGGATACTTGGGATTTAGTTAAGTCGGGTTTTTTTTTTATTTTTCTCATCGGTTCGAGCTACGTGAGTAGACGACAATAGAGATTGAGCTCTTAGGATAGTTAGGAGATTGAAACGTGGGCATTCCTGATTTTTAGCACTAAGGCGGAATTTTGTTTTTTTTCGTTAGTTACTCGCTCTTTGGTAGACTTAGGAAGTGAATTTAAAATTTTGTTGTCTTCTCTCTTTCTCGTGTTGGCCCATACGAAACATAAAATTTAAGTAATGTCGGAATTAGACAGAACGTTGGCGCCCGAATTCGGAGAAATGGAGGTTCTGTGGGCGATGGATCCCGATAGAGGAGCACAAGCTATTCACAGGGTTCTGGCTCAAGTATCGGACGGGAAGGTTTTCAAATATTCGTCAGCGGCTGGCCTTAATATTGACGGGGATATTGCGATGTTGCGGGATAGACTGCATAGATATGAATTAAGGAAATTTTATGGAAACGGTGCAGCCGATTGGAGTATGCAGGATGACATGCAGCCTCCCGCAGACGTGACGACGTCTTTGCCAAGAGATGTACCGGTGGTCAGCGGAAATAGAATACCTCAGCCTCCGATATTGAGTACAGGGCAAACATTTGGACCCTATCATGATCCAATCACGATGCACGAGCCGTTCCAACGAATAGCTAATTTTTCGTCTCCGGTGGGAATCAGTGGAGTGAATGTTCTCAGCCCGGATAGTCAGTTAATCGATGTGCCTGATAGGGAGATACCTGTTGAGCGTATGGAGAGGCGAGTCGAGGGGCTTGAACAAATAGGTTGCAACCCTCGATGCAGTATCTATCAGCATTTCGACAGATACCGGAGGACGAACAGTCAGAAACGAGTGCCATGGAGTTAACAAATCCGATTGACTCTGTGATAAGGCCAGCTACGGGAATAACGAGAAGAGACTCGGAGTTTTACTCTTTAGAAACCGAACAATTTCGACTTGGGGCTACTACTTACCGGCCTCTTGATTTAATCCGAGCACCATTACCGACTGTGGTTCCGTCGGAAGCTCAACCGTCTAATCCAGGAGTACAGAGAGTTAGTCCACCCGTGGAGGTGCCCGTAGGACGTAGATCGGCGAGCGTAACATTTTCTTCGAACGTTACGACCCATCCTGTGCCGACGAGCTTGCCGAGAGTAAGGTCAACGTTCGCCGAATCTGGGCCAAGGTATATAGAACAACAGTATCGGAATACACCGGGGTTGGTGCCTCGTAGAAGGTTAGAAACAGCGGAATCATCGCAACCGAGAGAGGCGTTTGGAGCTCTAAGGTCGAATTATCCAGTAGGTTATCCACCGTCAGTTACAAGTATGATGCAACATTCGTACGGTCCGTCGTATCTTTCGAGTAGTCTTGATAGTTCATTGTTCGCTAGGGAAAGGCGTATTTCAGAATTATTTCGTAAATGGCATGTAGATTTTAAGGGAGCGAAAAAGTTAGAGCCAGAGGCATTTTTGCAGAATTTGTTAGGGTGTATGTCTAGTAATCAGCTGTCGCTAGAGGACGTGATAAAGGCTCTACCTTCCGTATTAGATGATGAGTCGTGGACTTGGTATAGACGAGAAAATGGTTGTTGGCGCAGCGTCTCAGAGTTAGAGGCAGCGTTTCGGCTTCAATTCGGCTTAGCAGATGTGCAGGAGAATTTGAAGTTGGCTATAAAGGCAAGGACTCAGGGTCCAGCAGAAGATATTTCCAGCTATCTTATCAAGCTGAGGCTGTTATTAGATCAAGTTAAACCTCCTAAAACGTTGGAAAAACAGTTGAATCGGGCATATAAAAATTTACATCCCAGTTATTCAGAGCGATTTACTCGAGCCCAATTTTCCACGTTTACGCAATTACAGCAACTGGGAAAGCAGGAGGAAGCACGTCGATTAATGGCCAAAGCTTATAAGCCACCCCCACCAGCAGAAGAATGTCTGTTTCCTGATTCTGCTTATGTTCCGAATAAAGGCCGAAAAATGCAAAGGATAGCGGCTGTTGATTCGTTACCGGTTAGCTCAGTAGATGGAGGCAATGATACGGAGGGATGTGAGTTCACTGTGGCACCAGTGGCGGGGGTACCACTGTAGGAATTAACATTAGGAATTGCGAAAATTGCCTGGCCAAACTTCGGGGAAACGCGCACGCGTCGGAGTAAGTAGAGCCAGCCCTCTGACGCATACGCAACAAAAGGCTAAATTTGTCGGGCTAACTTTTAACATACTTCCTCCTGGTCCGCCCAGTGCAGTGGATATGGCACGGATGGTCGATAGTACACCAGCTGGTTCTGGCGAAGGTACTGACCAAGTCCGCATATCTGAAGAGAGGAGTATATTGAAACGAGTCACTGAACAGGGCCAAAGTAATTTAGCGGAAATTACAGGTCAGGGTCACTCAGATGGGTGTGATGATCGGTCGGCGCTGTCAACCGAAGTAGAGATGCAGATTGCAAATAATGATCGTACGTTCAATCTAGAGGTCTCTCGGGCTCAGCCCATTGTAAACAGGAAATTAGAAATAGGTAATCAGGTTAAGGTTAAGGATAGTTCTAATAGTGTTGTTAATAGGTGTAGTAGTGTTGTGGAAGGTAAAGGTTATCAGGGGGAAGTCGTCGAAGCAGAACAAAGTGGGTCCCATAGTCAAGGAAATGGGCAATTTGATGTTGACACTTTGTTCGCTCCCGATTCTTTGGTACAGCGAGCTGGACCTGACTCCTGATCCGCGTTATTTCCTCACCATAGATAGTATGGTAGGAAATTATTGGTCTCGTGGATACTGGGGCAGTACACTCATTCCTAGGCAAGGGAATCGGTCACGCTTTTCGGCAACAGCTTAAGTCTCGCGGCACAGTCGTGCAGGTCGCAGATGGTACTGATGTCAATGTTCAGGGCGTGTTAGACGTGACACTGACCATCGATCAGGTGACGAAGGCAGTGACGTTTAGAGTAGCAGCTGGTCTTCAATATGAATGTATTTTAGGAATAGATTTTATGCGTAAATTCGGCTTAAAGATTAATTTGTCGAATGATGCCTGGTGGACAGATAGAGATGTCGTTCATAATTTTTATCCATACGGGCATGATCCAAAATATTTTCTGGCGATTGCTAGTTTAGGAGGATTGTCTAGGGCGACTGACGAACAAAAGCAGCAGATAAACAGGTTGTTGGATGAATTAATTCCTCCGATGCCTGATAAGCTGGGCGTGACCCATCTTGCAAATCACGCGATTGATGTGCAGAGTCACGAACCGATTTGTCAGAGACCCCGACGGTTCTCTCCAAAAATTCTGGAAGCAGAGAATGCAGAAGTAAATCGCATGTTAGAAGAAGGAATAATCGAGCCATCTGGCAGTCCATGGTGTAGTAATCCAGTGATTGTACCGAAGCCAAATGGTAAATTCCGTTTTTGCATTGATTATAGGGATATCAATGTACCAACTCGGAGGGTAGCTTACCCCATGAGACATGTGGATGATATTTTGGATAATGTACGTTTCGCAAAGTATATCAGTAAGATCTATTTGTCAGCAGCATAAATTCAGATACCCTTAGAAGACATGAGTAAGGAAATTACGGCTTTCTGTGTTCCAGGTCGTGGCTTATACCATTTCGTACGCATGCCGTTCGGTTTGGTAAATGCTCCTGCCACTTTTCAGAAGTTAATGGACAAAATCATTAAATCAGAATGGGCCCCACGCGTCTTTTCATATTTAGACGATATTATTATAGTGGCTGCCACGTTCGAGGAACACATGTATTGGCTCCGTAAGATTTTATAGGCTCTAAGAGAGGCAAATCTACAAATAAATAGAGATAAGTCTGAATTTTGTTCCGCAGAAGTAAAGTATTTAGGATACATCGTTAATGAAGAAGGCCTGCAGACATATGAAGACAAGGTGAAACCCATCATTGAGTATCCAGCACCAAAGAATGTAAAACAGTTGCGCAGATTTCTGGGAATGATTGGGTGGTACTCAAGATTTATTGATAAGTTGGCACAGTATAAGGTACCACTCACGAAACTGATGAGAAAAGTTATTCATTGGAATTGGGGCGAAGAGCAGGAAGAGGCTTTTCAACAGTTGAAATCAGCTTTAACACGAGCACCAGTATTGGCTCGGCCAGACATGTCTGCTCCATTTTCGTTACAGACGGATGCAAGCGATTATGCAATTGCCGGGGTGTTGACCCAGAAAACTGAAGGGCAAGAGCATCCGATTTATTTTGTTAGTCGTACACTCACGAGGTCAGAACAGAATTATACGACTACGGAGAAAGAGTGTTTGGCAGATCTCTGGGCTGTTGAACGGCTGAAATCTTATTTTCAAGGTGGCCAAATCACTGTGGTTACTGATCACCACAGTCTTCTCTGGCTAAATAATTTGAAAGATCCAACTGGTCGTTTGGCGCGGTGGAATACTAAGTTGCAGATGTATGATATTAAATTTGTTCATAGGAAAGGTGCGTTGCATAAAGTTCCAGATGCACTGTCTAGAGCTTGGGAAGGTTGTCCTGATTTAGTAGCGGTAGGTTCTACTGAGATTATAGATGTGAAGTATCAAAGAAAGTTAGAAGCATTACGCAATTTTCCACACAAGTATCCGAATTTTAAAATTGAAAATGGTTTGTTATATGGGCATAAACCCAATAGACTTACTGATCCACTACTTCCAGATTTAGAGGCATGGAAATTGGTTTTGCCAGCGGATAAACGAAATCAGGCAATGTTTGAAGCTCATAATACACCACAGGCAGGTCATTTAGGAATGGAGAAAACATTTGCACGTGTTGCGACTTATTAATACTGGCCAGGATATTATTACGATGTAAAATGTTATGTTAGAGCGTGTCAGGAATGTCAGCCGCACAAAAGCTCACAGTTGCCACCAGCCGGTCTGCTGAGTGAAAGGAATATAGATGGCCCGTGGACTGTAGTAGCAGCAGCTATTGTAGGCCCTAAACCACCTTCTAAGAGCGGATATAAGTATTTGATTGTATTTGAAGACTTGTTTACGAGGTATGTAGAGATCAAACCGTTAAAGAAGGCAAATGCGAAAACGGTCATAGAGGCATTTGCAGATCTTATAATAAATCGTTGGGGATGTCCGAAGGTGTTGTAGACGGATAACGGAACTGAGTTTTCGAATAAGGTGATGACCGAAAGGTTGCAATTCTATGGTATTAAGCAAACCACGTCGGCCCCATACTTTCCGCAGGCAAATGCTGTAGAGCGTGTAAATAGGAACCTACGACCGATGATAAATAGCTTTTTGGCGGAGGATCATCGGGAATGGGATCAGCACGTGCGTGAGTTGTGTTTTGCATTGAATAATTCTGTTCATTCGTGTACGAAGGCGTCTCCTGCGTTTTTAAATTTTGGTCGTAACCCCATCTCTGTCATTCTTCTCCGAAAACATATAGAAAATACTCTTCCTATTCCACAAAGCAGTACTAACGTTTGGCTTGTTAGGATTTCGAGGTTAGCAGCGTTACATGATTTGGTGAAACGACATATTGACGATGCATCGGCTAGACAAGCAAAATATTATAACAAAAACAGACGAGAAGTAATTTTTCATGTAGGAGATTTAGTTAGTCGTAGGAATCATGTTTTATCTTCGGCAGAAAATAATTTTGCAGCAAAATTAGCAGCTAGATTTGTAGGGCCATGCAAAATCGTCAAGGTGGTTTCACCAAATATTTATTTGGTGGTGGATGAAAACAGCCATAAAGAGGTGAAGGTTTTTGTGAATGACGTTAAGAGGTATATTCCTCCTCGTATGGGCCCTAATTGCCCTGAATTGTCGTTAGATGTTCAGACTACGACTCTAATTTTTATTAATTGGGCTGCCAGTACGCTACTAATTTTTATTACACTCAGCGCGTATACTTACACAGATTTTACACGGAAAAGCAGAGCAGAATACACGTTCCAGTGAAGAGATAACAACACAAACAGAGACACTAACACCGAAAGAAGCAATACCGGTTGCTTTAGATTAAGAGAAAGGTATAGTGTAGAAAGGTTTAGTAAAGACAATTATGTATGGCAAGTTTCTTTTTTATGTCGTTTGCTAATTATGCTTGCGTAGTGGCAAACGAAGTTAGTGTGACCCCTAACTTCGGTTTGGCGGGGGGGGGGGGGGGATGTGACATGATGGTTTACACCAATGTCAGTCTGCCATACATAATTGTATGTAAACTGTCCTCACACGGAACTTAGCTAGGGCTTAGCTCCGTGTAGAACTAAATAGTCTCAAGAGTATATGCCTACCTACCCAACAGGCTAAAACGAGTACGCGCACGCACTATTTCCCTATACAGGGTGTTCGAAATGTTCCGGACCCCCCACTTATAACATAAAGTAAGCATTTTGGAAAAAAATGTTAAATACAAAAGTTGTTAAGTTTTGAAGGTTGAACTAAATGATGACCTTGGATTTGTTATTGGTTATCATTTTCAAGGTCATTTAAAGGTCATCTTCAGTTTTTTAAATAGGGACCCCTATTTTTTATTTCAGATTCTGAAAGAGCACAAAATTTTACATCTGGATAAGTACCCACGTTATGGCTCAAAATGACCTACAGAGGTCATTTAGTGGTTAAATGATTATTTAGTAGCAGAAAGCCAAGAAATCCCGATTATTAAGAACTTTGAGCGTATCTGACCAATACTAAAGTAATTTGATTTTGCAAGACAAACTTTAGGTGGCGTTAAATTGACATTGCCCTTGATTTTCAAGGTCATTTGAAGGTTAACATTAGTTTTCCAAATTAAGCCTCCTAGTTGTAATTCTCCATTTTGCACCAGCGCTAAATTCTGCATTAGGATTGTAGAAGGTGTAATTAACACTGGCGTAAAATAAGCCTTAGGCCAGACAACCACATAACTCGGGCGAGAAAATGATAAATAAAAAAATGTCTAATCAAAATAAGCCTTAGGCCCAACAACTACATACCTCGGGGGAGAAAATGATAAATAAAAAAATGTCTAATCAAAATAAGCCTTAGGCCCAACAACTACATACCTCGGGGGGGGGAAAATGATAAATAAAAAAATGTCTAATCAAAATAAGCCTTAGGCCCAACAACTACATACCTCGGGGGGGAAAATGATAAATAAAAAAATGTCTAATCAAAATGAGCCTTATTGCTCAGGCACGGGAGGTACAACTAATTAAGGTAACATCATGGGTGATCCAGCCAACTAAGGCAAGACCATCGGCGGCCCAGCCTACTAAGACAAGAACACTAGCGGCCCAGTCAGCTAAGGCAGGACTATCGGCGGCCCAGCTAACTAAATCAAGACAGTGGACTATTCGCCCAAACTGAATTTTTTTAAAATGTCCAGTAAATTTCGTCCAGATTTCCACCCGTTAAATTCCGTATAGCAGGTATAATTTGGTCTCGAAGCATGTTTTCATACATTGCAGCATTTAAATTACCTTCAATAAAGAAAGGGCCAAGTACTCTTCCATTAAATATGCCAGCCCAAACATTTACTTTTTTAGGATGTTGCGTGTGGTCCGCTCTCATCCAATGTGGATTGATGTTACTCCAGTATCGACAATTATGTCTGTTCACTGTTCCGCTTAACTCAAACGTGGCTTCATCAGAGAAAACAATGTTATTGAGGAGCAAAGGATCATCAGATATCATTTGCATCATTACATCACAAAACTCTACCCTTCTATCAAAATCATCTTCAGATAATTCCTGTACCAACTTTAATTTGAAAGGATGCCATTTGTTGAGTTTCAAAATTTTGTGCACAGATGCAGCTCCCATTTCATGCTGTTGTGCACAACGTCTGATGCTGCAATGGGGGTCCTCAATAAATGATTGTAATACGTCTAAGCTCTTTTCATCATTAGACGATGATTTGGATCTACCTGATTTAGGACGATCTTTAATACCACCTGTCTCTTCAAAACGTCTAATTGTACGAATTACGGTACTTTTTGAAATAGGGTTGTTTTCTTCAACTCTGAATGTTTCATTGAATAAACGCTGTACCTGTTTGTAACCTCTCTCTTGATCACCCCACCCTCGCATCATCAACAAAGATATTCTTTCTCGTTCAGTAAGATGTGCCATTTTTCACTACGATTAAAAGTACAATTATTGAAAATTAATACAATTATCGGAATTTCGAAGTAAGAGAACTTCACTTAACTCTTGAAAACAGAAAAGTAAATAGGAGTAAACAATTGTTAATTAACAATTATAAATGAACTGATTCCTAAAAAGAATAGTGAGCAAAATCTTCTAAGGTACAAGTAACGATCCTGAAAATGCTATGAATCATGCGTAGAAACTCGTAACCCTTGCAAAAAATTATTGCAATAAAAACTGTTCATGTAAAACGGTTAGATTATTTTGCTTTTGAAATTAATAACCCCCAAGTGTCCTATGTAGATCATTTCGAGCCATGACGTGGATATTGTACATATCTCCAGACCTAAAATTTAATGCTCCTCTAGAATCCGGAATACAAAATGAGTCCATTTTTAATAAGCTGAAGATAACTTTCAAATGACCTTAAAAATGAAGGCCAATTTTAAAGTGACCGTAAAGTTCGTCCTAAAAAATCAAATTATGTACTTTAGTATTAAAGTACAAAATTTTTTTTTTCTTTTCGTCAAATACGTTTAATCGTTTCTTGGCTTTCTGCTACTAAATAATCATTTAACCACTAAATGACCTCTGTAGGTCATTTTGAGCAATAACGTGGATACATATCCAGATGTAAAATTTTGTGCTCTTTCAGAATCTGAAATAAAAAATAGGGGTCCCTATTTAAAAAACTGAAGATGACCTTTAAATGACCTTGAAAATGATAACCAATAACAAATCCAAGGTCATCATTTAGTTCAACCTTCAAAACTTAACAACTTTTGTATTTAACATTTTTTTCCAAAATGCTTACTTTATGTTATAAGTGGGGGGTCCGGAACATTTCGAACTCCCTGTATACTGGCCCTATCACCCTCACAATTCCCCCCCCCCCCCCCAAAATCACAGAAGATCACTTAATGCTGCACTGATGAAGAGCAGGAATTCTTGTATTCAACAGAGAAGAAGTATTTGCGGAGAAGAGGAAGAACCGTTGCTTTTAAATAAACTGCTTGTGTCTTTCTGGCGGTAATTTTAGCCTCGAGGATGTAGCTGGAAGCATGCGTAACTGTAAGAAGGTCTCGAGGTGACCATTGAAGACATGTAGAAAGAAATCTTGTTGCATCAGTGTTGTGTCTCAGCAATGTATATTGAACAGATACTTACCCTGTGGAGTAGCGTAGCCGTAGAGGTTAGAATGCCTATGCTATTATAAGGCAATATATCCCTGATTCAGCCTGCGGAGAATTGCTGGCCGCAGGGGAAGGTTTATTCGTACCTACTGAAATCCTTGTGCTGCTTACGGTGACTGTTGGAGGCTTCTAAAAAGGGAAATAGGCCTAATCAGCCAAACACATCAAGCTAATAGAACGATTAAAATGAGTTACCTGTTGCATTTAAATGCAGGGCTCTAACGGTTCGCTGCATCAGGAGAAGGTGGCGACGATTGCATACTTGGGATTTCTTCCTGGATACACCTCGATGGCCAACAACTTTATAATTTGTACATTGCATAAGCTACCTTTGCTGGCAGTGCACCGCAGCTGACAGCCGAAACATATGTTCGGTAGCGAGTTCGCACCGGCGCCGTGCTAGCGCTCGCGTCGGTGACGAACGACGCGATCGCGGCTGATTGCGCGGGAGACCGGCAGAGAGTCCGTGTGAGGCCGCGTGCGAAACTACTACGTCTTGGCGGAAGGGTCCTCGTCCGGAGTTTTGGTCCCAGGCGACCACGAGAAGGTGAGCCCTATTTTTTCCTTTTTCCCTCCCTTCCGTCCTCCCGTCCGGAGCAAAAAGGGCTCCGAGACGCCATATTTTCAGAGTGTCGCGACTCAAGTTTTCGCGGCTGGCGCCCTTATGTTTGTCTATTTATTTTAGAGGTTCGAGTGCCCTAATAAAGTATATCTCTTTTTTAAACGTATCAGTGTGAATTTTGTTTTAATCGTGCGACAGCCTTGATCCCCGGCTGACCGTCACAACCCACACCAAAAACGTATACAGCAAGACAAAATATCTAACTTTTACTTTCTACAAATTATCAAAAATTATGTCGAAAGAGATTATTCGAATGCTTTACTATGCATCATTTAATAGTATAATGACTTATGGAATCATTACATGGGGGAGCATATACAGGGTGACTTAACTGTCTACAAAACTTACAGAACAAACTATTAAAGTTAATAAATAAAAATAAATTTATTTTGGAAAAAATCCACTTAATTTGGATCAATCTTCCACTCTGGAATCAATATTAAATTACTAAAATGAACTTCAACAAAAATTCTTAGAATCTAATACCAAAACGAGGAATAAAAGTATTCAAATACCGAAAAGGAATAGAAACATCAGCATAAAAAATAATTATATAAGAGCAATAACAAATTTCAACAATTTACCAAACAATATCAAAAACTTGAAGAAATAATAACCATTAAAATGAAAATTAAGCAATGGATAAAAACGAATCAATGATTAAAAACAAAATAGATTGTCAAAAAATAAATTACTCATTATTACTGCAACTGCAAAAGTACAAATACTAAACCCTATAATAGCGAACTATCTTTTACAAGTTAAGAAAACAGATAAATCTGATCTTACATAGGAAGTCTATGAAGAGCAGATGAAAAAAGTAAAATTAGCACAAGACATTAGAACATATACAATATGTGCACAGAGTAAATGCAATCAAAACCACAAAAGAACACAAAGGCGAATGTCAAAATATAATTGGGAAAAAACGTCTAACATCAATGCAAATTTAATCATCACAATAACTAAATTAGCTGAATACATAATAAAAAACACAGAATATGAACCACCAAAAATGACTGTGAAAAATTTCAATAAAAATAAAACTAAATGTGACCGATGTTAATATCCACAAATTAATGGAATTAAACACATACATTTTGTAACTGGAAAATTAGGTACTGAGGATGAACTCACCAAACTAACTCATTGTAGATCATCACTCCATTCAATTCAAGAAGTTTTTACAAAAATAGATAAGAAAGCAGAGTACAACGCAAGCAAAAATCAACTTATACAAAATCTAAATCCTCCGGGTAATAAAATAACAGAATCAAAAGCTATTAAAATGTCGTATGGGGTGTAACGGGTGTAACGGGTGTAACGGGTATAACGGGGTTGCCTATTACCGATTATCTCGCGGAGGAGACCTTCCTCCGCAAGATTGGTGCAATGGGGCACGTGCGAGTGCCACTCGAGGTCCTTACCTCGGGGTGCGCGCGAGTACCCGACGGCAAACACACGTCGCCGCGGCCCGTGCACAACGCGAGAGTACGCCTGTACTCCCGCCTTTCGTACTCGCGTGCTGATGCCGGCCGCTTAGCTCTACGACAGAGTGGCGGTATCCGGGAGGTTACGGATGTGAAGGGTTTACCGAGTAGTCCCGGCGGACATATTTCCAGGGTCGTTCCATGACCCTGCGGCCCATGAGTCCCGTCGGCGGACTTTGCTCATCCTTTATCTGCTGGCAGGTCTGGCATTGCCGCACGTAATTAGCGATGCACGCATCCATGCGTGGCCAATAATACTGACGAGAGACCCGTGCGAGAGTCTTCTCTCGCCCCAAGTGTCCTGCAGTGGGGCTATCATGACACTCTTTCATGATATCCCCTTGCTTTTCTTGAGGAACGACGAGCTTCCAAGCCTCGTCGTCCTCCCCCAGGATTCCTTGTATAAGTTGGTCAGGGTTATAGTAGAACAGTCTACCTCCGACCCACTTTATCTTCGGCTCGGTGAGTGGTTCTTCTTTCGCTTTCTTCAGTTGTTGGAGGTACCACTCATCCTGGGAATTCTCTGTCCATGAGACACCTACCACCGGTGTCTCCCCGCCCTCCTCCTCGTACATTCGAGAAAGGGCATCTGGGACATTGTTGAGCGCGCCTTTCCTGTGCTCAACAGTGAATTGGTGGCCTTGCAGCTCCAAGGCCCACCGTGCTAATCGCTCTGTCGGACCACTCAGTTTGCGCAGCCAACGCAAACAGCTGTGATCCCGACTACGCGGAACGCGTAGCCTTCTATGTATGGGCGAAACTTCTTTATCGCCCATACTACAGCGAGACACTCTCTCTCTGTCACGCTGTAGTTCCTCTCGGCAGGTGAGAGGACGCGGCTGGCGAACTCCAGTGCTCGCTCCTTGCCGTCTTCAAACTGAAGTAGGACTGCTCCGATTCCCGAGTAGCTTGCATCCGTTTGCACAACAAACTCGTTATTGAAGTCAGGGCGTTGCAAGACTGGTGCGGAGGCTATGAGAGCCTTTATCCGCTCGAATGCGGAGTGTTGTACTTCAGTCCACTCAAACTTACGCTCCTTCTTCGTTAGTTGCGTAAGTGGTTCGGCAATCGTGGCGAGGTTGTTCAGGAAACTCCTGTACCACGATGCCATGCCTAAGAAGCGTGTTAGCTGCTTAACGTTCTTAGACGGCGGGTACTCCAGTACCGGCCTTATCTTTTCTGGGTCAGGGCGGAACCCGTCTTGGTTCAGCACTACACCCAGGTATTTCACTTCGCATTGGCAGAAGTTGCTTTTCTGCCGGTTAATCGTTAGGCCCGCCTCTCATAGGCGGCCTAAGATTTTGCGAAGGTGTTCGAGATGCTCCTCGAACGTTTTCGACATTATGACGACGTCATCCAGATATGCGAATGCGTAGTCTTCGCAATCTGGAGTGACGACCATGTCGATTAGGCGCTGGAAAGATGCTCCTGCGTCTTCCAGGCCAAATGGCATTCTTATGTACTGGAAGTGGCCCATTTCCGGTACAGAGAAAGCTGTTATCTCTCTGGACGCCTCGTCCAGAGGTACTTGATGGTACGCGTTGCTAACGTCTAACGTTGTGCAAAACTTTGCCGCTTTGGCCTTGCGGAAAGCCGCGTCCATCCGTTTTGCCGGATATCCGTCCGGCGAAACCTTGAGTGTATTGACTTTTCGATAGTCAATACACATCCGGTATCCTCTACCGGATTTCTTCACCATTACTACCGGGCTTGACCACGGGCTCGTAGATGGTTCAATGACGCCAGCGTCCAGTAACTTTCGGACCTGCGGGTGCATTTCAGCTTCTATTACCGGGTAATATCGCTGTTTGATGGGGCGAGCATTTCCCACATCAATGGTATGGGTCACCCACGTGGTGCACCCAAGTGTGGTCGGCTCCGTGCCGACCATTTCGTGCACAAGTGCCTCGACTTGTGCTCGTTGCTCCTCGGTTAGATGGCCTAAGCCTACTGCACCGATCTGGATCATGTTAACCTCTTTAACTGATGCCAGCTGGAGATCCACGCTAACGTTGTCGTCCACCAACGTCAGCTGGTTTGATCGCGGATTGTGTACTGAGCCGAATTCCCGCATGAAATTCGTGCCCAAGTAACAATCTGCGTCCAATGCAGGGATAATCGACACTTTGATCTCCCTGCTTATGCCCCCTATTCTGAAGGGAAGGTAAGCACAGCCCACGATTGGACTCGTGCTACTATCAGCGAGCTTCGCACCTGCATGCTCGCTTGGCAGGAGTGTTCGGCCACATGCAGTTATCAACTGCAGGCCGATCGGTCCCATCACTGTGACCGATGCGCCTGTGTCGTACAGCGCGCGGAAGTGGAACCCTTCCACTTCCACCTGTAACCACCATCTGGTTTCCAGGTTTTCCCTACACCGGGGCGTCCGGTAGTGCTGTCCCGCTGACGCCAAGGGAGGTTGATTCCGAAGCTTCCTGACTAGATTCGGTAGCATTCGGGGAAGTAGTTGAGTGCCCTACTTTCCCTGCTGCTCGTTTTCCGGCGAGCAATTAGGGCACTTTGCTCGGATTACGCCTTCTTTGTTGCATCCGAAGCAACGAACGGGATCCTTCTTCTGCCCGTTTTTCTGGCTGTCCTTCCCGCTGCCACTGCTATTTTTCGAGTTGCCTTTTCCGGACTGGCCATTTTTGTTCGCCGAGGAGGAGGCACCCTTGCTTCCCCCTCCCTGCCTCTGTTTGTTACTTTCGCTTTGTTTACTTTAAGTTTTGTTAATAGGTCGGCCATTTCTTGCCGACCTATCCCGGCTATAGGAGCATCGGGCTTCTCCTGTTTGTCCGGTGTTGCGGCGTCCGTTGCTGCAACTTTTACTGGGGAAGACGTCCTTGTCTTCCCGCTTTGCGGTTTGTATGCCGTCTCTGGCATGACCGCCTTGGTCGGAGGGATTGGCGTCCTGTCGCCCTTCTCCCTGTCTAGGATATATTCTGCTTTCACGCACTGATCAACTAAATCGTCTGTGCTATTGCAGGTTTCTATCCTGATTATCCTCTTGATCTCTGGGAGAAGGTTCATGTAAACCTTCTCGATTTCTTGAGGTTTAGTCATCCTCGGGGATACCTCACGTAACATGTTCTCCATGCATGTCGCGTAATGGCTGCTGGTTTCCCCGCTTTGCTGGAAATGACGCCTGATGTCGTCTCGTAGGCGCTCTTGTCTGTCATGGGCGCAGCCCCCTGCGCCGGGTGGCTCGACGAAAGTCTGACCAAGTTGGCCAGTCGCTGCTGTGGTTTCGGTACCACATACTTGCAACGTCTTTTAGGACCAGCATGTCGCTCTCGTTCAGTTTTGCCGCTCGGGCATTGTCCTCGAAACTTTTAAGGAAAGACTCCACATCTTCTCCTTGTTTAGCCGAGAATGCGACACTCCATCGGCTAACTATTCGGCTGGGGTCCTCGTGACCTCTGCCTGTGCGATTTAATTCGCTTGTGGAAGGACCGATGTGCTCTCTCGTCCTTCCGTTCGTGAAATCAGTCCACGTTCTGATTTCACGTGGCGGGATTCGCCGTTGCGCGTTCTGAATGGTGTGCGCGCCATTCAGTGTTTCGTTGATTCCAGGTTCGTCTATCGTATACGTTTCCTGGAATCCAACGCGCGGTGTCGATTGCGACGGATTTATGTGTTCCGTTCGCGTGTCGACGTGTCGGCCGTCAATTCTCGTGCTTGACATTGTCGGCCTTTGCTGGTCCCTTTCGTGGACCAGCTGATCGACTCTCAACGTGAGAGCCGTCAGTGTCCTCGCCTGTGTGACACTCGTGTTCAACAGGTTGTCGTATTTCCGATCGATTACTCGAACGGCTTGCTGGATCTCTCGTAGCAGAGTCTCCACTCTCGACATCTGGTCTTGAGATGACTGACTGTCGTCGTCAGTCTCGCTATCTTGGCTTTTTTCATTATCTGGCCTTGATGGCGGTGTGCGATTTGGCTCCCTATTGCCAACTACTCTGTCGCTTTCAGAATGGCAGATTATGCTATTCTGGTAAATTGAGAGAGGGTGAGGACGGCCCTTCTCATAATTTTCGTCCTGAATAGTCGTGGATGTCTTGTCCATGCAAATGTCCTCGATAAACGACTTCCTCAGTGATTCGCGGACTATGCGTAACTCCTCCTCGTTTGAGGAATTACACGCCTGGAAATCGGCTGCGGTATAATTACCCTGCAGCCAATTGTACAGACGGTGACGCTGCACGAAGCAGTCGCCGTCTGTTCTTAGTCCGAGTTGCTGGATCGTCTCTTCCAGCTCCTCGACTGGGATCGCCATCAGCCACTGCTGGACGTCCCTTTCCGTTGGTTCTTGCTTGTACTCCATCTTCACCTGATTGAGTACAAGCCTGCCCTCTATCCCAAAAACACGAAAAAAAATTAATGGGACGGCCCTTTCGGTTGGCGACGCAACTACAAACTATTTATTTGACGCGTCTCTATTTGAAATTCTCGCTGGCAAATTCAGCGAGAAAACGAATTTTCTTCGAAAACTTTCAATTTTCGAAGTCAATTTGAATGGAAAAAATTCTCCTAAGAATTTTCTCCTAGACGTGTTTCTCGTGTTAGTAAATTACAATCGTTGTAAATTACATATGTTCGCTAACTAGCCAACACGAGAGGTTCCCAGTCGAAAATGCGAATTCTCTTTTTGTTTTTGCTTTTCGGTTGTTAAAATTCCGAGTTTTACTCAACAGCTGCCCGATAAAGAAGCAGGTCACGGCTGCGACTGTATGCTGTTAAATGATTTCTGAACACCCCGTGTGTTCAGTGATTAAAAGCTTTCGAATGGGAGCAGGGCACGGCTGCGACCGTTCGCTTATTTAATCAAAATTTGGAACTCTCCGTGAGTTCCAATATCGCAAAGTCTCAGAACAGGAGCAGGGCACGGCTGCGACTGTTCACTTTGCGAATTTACTACAGGAATTTCAACCAAAGTAAAGAAAAAAAATTTTTGACGGGAGCAGCTTTCGGCTGCAACTGTCTGAACGAATTAGTTCTCCGTACACGAATGAAAATCGAAAAATTTAATTTCCTCCTGAATCCGTATGCAAAAACAAAAGAAATCGCCTTTTCGAACGTTCCTTCCGCCTGAAGGAACGTTCGCCGCCACGCGAGATTCTCTCTCTCCACCTAAATCTACTAACGGAAAAATCTCCTGATTTTTCCTACCTCAATTTCCTAAAGAAAATTTTATTCTACTCCCTCTTCACGAACGCACGCGAACTCTAGAATTTAAATTCAAATTTGAATTTCGCGGCTTTTTCACTCCCTGTGAAAAAGTCCGCCGCCACCTAGCGGCCGATTCGCGAAGCTTCTCCTGCTTCTAGATTGCCGACTCGGTCGGTAATCCGATCTGCAAATTCAAAATCCTTCGGAAATAAAAATTCGTATATCGCTGCGGTGTACTCCTAACCTCCGAATGCACGTGAAGTTGGGCGCCAGTTGTAACGGGGTTGCCTATTACCGATTATCTCGCGGAGGAGACCTTCCTCCGCAAGATTGGTGCAATGGGGCACGTGTGAGTGCCCCTCGAGGTCCTTACCTCGGGGTGCGCGCGAGCACCTGACGGCGAACACACTCCTGTACCTCGCGTCACAGGGGATATCAATTACTTAGGAAATAATAATGCATACCTATATTTTGACAGAGAAAATAAAGGAACACAAACATTTACAAATTCTATGCAGCCGATTTCGAGACAAAACAAGAACCTAGATATTATTAATTTAGATGGAATTATTTTCACTTCCTCTTGTAAATGCTACTCTACAAATGAACATAAATAAATATTCCCGCTCTATAGAGTCACCTGCGCTGTTGGGCTCACCTGCCCGAAGAGACTAAATAACTTTGAAAGAGAAATCTACAAAAGAAGCAGAAATGCCTCAACAGAGATGTTCACAAAAGCCACCTCAATGTTCACTAGATATTGGAGATGGAAACATAATTACACAATATTGACTAGGACTGGGGTTCTTGCAAGTTGTAATGAATTTTCTTTACCTAGTAATGATTACTAGGCATGAAGACTAGGCGCTCACTTGCAAGACC
Organism: Sycophila sp. Sp_5; assembly: GCA_018906775.1. Lineage (NCBI taxonomy): Eukaryota > Metazoa > Arthropoda > Insecta > Hymenoptera > Eurytomidae > Sycophila > Sycophila sp. Sp_5. The sequence continues at coordinate 68,209 of JACCID010000390.1, forward strand.
CCGAAAAACTAGCATTTTCGTTTTTCACCTTTCTCTCTGTCTTCTGATCTTTCTCTCTTTCTTTTTTACTAGAATAAGTGTAGTATTATATCAAGCCAGGCCAGCGTACAGGAAAGCTTTTCCATCCTTTTCTTTTCCAAATATTTATCTTATAACTTGTATATATATAAACGAATTTTTGTAATTGATAATGTATGTAACAACTGGTATAAATAAATAAATAAAAAATAATTTTCAAGGTAAGATACATCGAAATCTATAGAAGATTTTTAAGGTTTAAATTTGTTTTATTCTGTCGACATATCACAACAAATTTTTTTAAAGTACATGCGCATATGCTTAGGTATAAAGAAACGCACGTATGCTCATACAGATATTTTCTAAAATATATTTTTCGGACTCCAAGCGCCATAAAATATATTTCCAGGAAATGTATATGAAACTCAAAATTTTACTATTACAAAGCTTGTATGCAGAAGCAAAATCTTGAGCTGAGCACCCGACGGCGAAAGTACGTCGCCGAGGCCCGTGTACAACGCGAGAGTACGCCTGTACTCTCGCTTCTCGTACTCGCGTGCTTCAGTGTGAACGCGTCCCCCGCGTTCACGTAGCTGTCATCCTCCTGGACAGCTGATGCCGGCCGGCCAGCTCTGCGATAGAGTGGCGGTATCCGGGAGGTTAGAAATGAGGATGGTTTACCGAGCAGTCCCGCGGACTACTCGAAAGAATGACGAGAGCAATTAAAATGTAGATCGGAGGCCTTTATTGCCTCCTTAAAGCAGATTACAAAACCCGCGTCCCGGAGAAGTTAGTAGACGTCGAACGCGCGAGCCGAATGCCCCAAACGCGCCCGAGTAAAGCCGAATGAAACCGCGCGCGCTCCAACGAATTCCCGACCGAGCCGAGAATTCGCCGGCCGATCGCGCGGTCTGCGATCGATGGTGTTTACGCGGAGCAACGACTTTGCTGCACGTAAACAAACGGTTGCGTCTGAGAACAGGCCGCTTGCCGGCTCTACGCGTATACGCACGTACGTACGCACACGAGGGAACGGACCGCATCTCCGTTTCACGCGATTCACAACAAATTCGGCCTCGAGACCGTGCTCGAGGTCTTGATGTTGAACTGCGCTGCGGCTCGCCTACGAGAGCCGCGACTCCGCGATCGCGAGCTAACGGAGAGAGAGAGAGAGAAAGAACGAGGGAGTCGTTCCCCGCGTTCGCCGAACGATAATTTTTGCTTGAGAGTCGAGGCGCTCCTCGACTCCTCGCCGGTACGCGCCCGCACTCGCTACAAAAAGTCGGGCGGTACTTACATTTACCGCAGCCGTCAAACCTTGGCTGCCACTCGCCGCTATTTCCTCGCTCGCTTCCTCGGTCGTCTCCTACGAGCTCTCGTCTCGCACCCGGGATCGTACACGCGCACACGCGTCCGTCGTCTCCGACGGCTCGAGAGAATCTCTCGATCTTCTAATATGTCCACCGCTCCCGGGGATATAATGTAATGCAATGTAGTATAATATAATTTCCGTATGTCTATATATTTATAAGAGATTTTTCGATTACTTCTTTAATTGAACCGTTACCAAATTCATATAAGTGACATTTTACTTATAATATTTATAGCTTTGTTTCTGCAGTATGCAGCTTAAAGCTTCTTAAAAACATCCAATTGCATACCTTTATCTGTGGGTTCCTAACAAAAATTTTCAAAAAAAATGTTGAAAATCAACGTTTACATCGCTCATCCAGCAAACGTTGAAAAAAAGGTAGAAAATCAAGGTAAATCAACGTTTTTTCAAGGTTTTAAAACGTTGATAATCAACCGTTCAGAAAAGTTGATTAAAATCCTTCTTTTCAACGTTTCTATTTTCAACCGGGGTGACTGAGCGGGGTATTGCTGAGTGATGCTGGAGATAAATCCTATTGAGCGTTGTTGTTTGTAGTAGATGAGCGTCAAGAAGTTGGGGTGAGCAGGAATAGCAAAAAGCGAAGAGCAGGAAAAAAGCTGGAACGAGCGGGCTTACGATGTGGTTGGTACGGAGTTCAGTCGAGAAGAGAGCGAGAGGTGAGGTTAGTCCAGACGCTAGCGCTGCGGCAAGTGCGCGTTGGCAGGGCACAGCGCCCGAGAGGTGCTTCCTCCTGGCGGCCCTCGTAATGAGTCGAGCGGAGCGCGCGCGTTTACAAATTATAAATCGCGAACACAACTTAAAGGCATTTTATTCTACTTTAATGATATTTTGTCGGGTATGAACTCCATTTTTTATACTAATTTTTAATTTAAAAAAAAAGAATTTTCAATTGAAAAATAAGAGCTAAAAATATCATGTACAGAAATATTCGTAAATTAAAGGGTTTCAAATATTTTTTGCTCTATTTAAATAATGGGTTCTTATTCCTCCCCTTAGAAACTATAAAAAAAATCATTTTGTATCATTAATAATTTCTTTTTTTGAACGCGAGAGCAAAACTTGTCAATTTTTTTCAAAATTATTATTTTCCGGTTAAATTTTGAGGGTGCAAATGGGATGCTGGTGATATGTGATTATTTTTCCCTTAATCTGCTTTACTTAAGCTTTGAAACGCAATTTTTTTTTTATCTTTATCCTAGCAGGCACTATTCAATTTTGTCCACAACGAAGTCCAAATAAATTACCGTGCGCCGGGATTTTAGTAAAAAGAAAAATTGATTTCTCTCATATAAAAGTGTTCTATGAACTAGTAGATAAAGCCAAATAAAGCGTATGTATGTGCAAGTCTGAGATGTGCACCATATGGTACATCCCAGTGGTCTAAAGGTTAAAAACTTATTCTTTTTTATTCAGAGCTTTTACAAACAATTACTCATATCTGCAAATACGATTTTTTTCGCCTTTTTCCATCATTTTACTCGTTTTTTTTTGAAAATTTAATCAATTTTTTAGCCATTACAGGCAATATAGACATCTGATTTGGATCTAGCAAATCAAAAAACAAAAAAATATTTTTACAGTTGGCTAAAAAAAAATTTTCTTTCAGCTTCAGTGTTACGTCCCTTAACTTTTTATATTTGTCTTTTTATTAAAGATTGCTAATCTAAATGAAAATCTTTTATGCACTGTGCTGAACCGAGTCTCTCTCTCTAACTTCAGCATAGGAGGGAGAGAGAGGTCCGAGCGGAAATCCACCCGGCGATAAGCCGAAACAACAATTTTTATTCATTCTTAGTCCGGATTTAGACTAGATTGGACATGCCTGATGACGCCATCTACGATTGTCCAGCTCTCCAGCCTTCTTCAATAAAAATTTAACAATATCATTCAGTTTCTTTAAATTTTCTTTTTAAAATCCATTACGATTTTTAATCTATTTAAAAATCAACAAAATCCATCCAATCTCCAATCTACTTGGAGATTGTGTTTAACTTCCGCGCCGTGCACCAGAAGCTTCGTGACATCCTCCGTCCAGGAGCCGTTGAAGGACTTCACTTCAGCTCAAAAGGTAAATACCTATATATATATATATATCTATATCTATATCTATATATATATTTATGTGGTTAGGCGCGCGTATTTTTATTTGATAGAAGTCGTTTTAAATCTGTATAACCGTAGGTGTTAGTGCGCGTAAATGCACCTCCGCCTTAACAAAATATCCAGCTAGATTAGGGACGCAAACGAAGGCCGGTCGCGGATTTCGTCTTTTCTCTTTTTATATTAAGAGATCAAACTCAAGAAAGTGTGCTTTCGTGCTTCGGCGTCTGTGCCGAGCGTTCAGTGTAAGAGAGAGAGAGAGAGAGCATCGCTTGGAAGCGTGGCGTCATTGCCTTCTTTCTCTCTCGTTCTCGTTATCCGAGCGTCACGCGCACACAGAAGCGTGGCGTCATTGCCTTCTTTCTCTCTCGTTCTCGTTATCCGAGCGTCACGCGCACACAGAAGCGTCTGTGTGGCGAGTATGACGTCAGGAATTTAAAAATTAACTAGGGACGACGCCGAACAATGTTTTAAATTAATTCCCCTTTTCACAAATCCCTAAACTCCGTCCGCGTCGAGTGTTTAGTTAGCTAGGCGAAAGAGTGAGAGAGAGAGAGAGAGAGAGAGACGCCTCAGCAGTGTGCGTCGCGTCTGCATCTCCTTTCTCTCTCGCTCTCATTATTCCAGCGTCACGCGCACACAGAAGCGTCTGTGTGGCGAGTGTGACGTCACAGAAGGTTAGGCTAGGTTAGGGCCAGAACATCAAATTTAAATTTCTTTTTATTTTTATTCCATCCTGGGAGAACTAACAAATTAAAATAAAATGCAATGTAACACAAAGGTCAGGTTAGACTAGGGTTAGGAAATAAATCACAAAATCTTTTATTTAATCTAGCAAAAGAAACAACAATTAATTAAATGCTTTAGTAAAATTTAGTACAAAACACTTTTCTTTTATAACTTTTCCACTATATTATTTTACAAATTTTTAGAATTTATCACATTTAAATTTTCACAACTTTTTGTTTACTTATCTTCACAAAATTCGTTCTTAACAACTGTCCATGCATAAACATTAAGCCTCCTGTATTGTTGGATTGAGCGCAGCCATCCGAAGGTTAAATTTGGGAAGCCTTGTAGCGTACACCCTCCTCGAACAAACTCATTGGCAGCTGATCTCTCCGGATACCAGGCGTAGAGTCTTAGGTTAGCACTAAAAGTCCTGCTGCTCCAGCTTCCTCCAAGCACATAAGTACCACCTCGATAGGGCCACTCCTCGCACTCACTCCAGGGAGTCTGAAATAAATCTAAAAGAAGCGAGCACTCATCCTCTTGTCAAGTGCCCTTAGAATTCCAAGCTCCACACAGCTAACTCTCTCTCTCTCAGAGTAGTCGACTCTTGGAGTAGATGTGCAGAGTTGATCGCAGCACTAGAACACAACACTAGGAGGTTGATTAGCCGAATCCTGGGTACTGGGACATCGCTACAAACTGTAGAGTTGGTCGCTCCAAATGCCAGGTGTAGCGACTCCCTTCATGCACTTCTTTCCTGCTTCCTCCACATCCAAGTGAGATTTGGAGTGTTTGTTGAAGGTGTCTGCAGTCTCTCACTCCTCTCCATCTCTTTCTTGAAAAGAAAAAGACAATTAACCACAAAGTAAATTGTCCTTTTTAGGATAGAGTTATATTCAATACCTTTCTTATTCAATATCTTTATTCAATACCTTCTTCAATATCTTTATTCAATACCTTCTTCAATATCTTTTTTCTTGATTTTCTGGGTTTTTTGTTATTTACTCAAAACTCTGACAACGTACACTCTAAATAAGCTTCAAAATCGAATTCAGAGGATGTAAGCGCTTTTAAGAGGATGAAAAGTCTTTCTAAAAAAAGTAGTTTAAACAATACCAAAAGAGGAAAAAAAATAAAATTGGAAAAGTTAAAAATTTGAAACCTGAAACATAAACCCTAAAGAAGTACGCGTAGGGAAAAGAAGACCTGATGAAAAGGCTGAGCAATAAAAAACAGAAGAAATGGAAAATTGAATTTAATAGAGGATTTGTTATGAGTCTTATTTATTTAATTTCTTTCGTTTGTTTAGTAATGCTGGAAAATTTTTATTTTGTTTTCACTTAGGAGAAATTTATTTATTTGTCTATTTGAGATTATTTAAAATTGTGGATACAATTTACTTATTTCACGAGAGTATTGTAATTATAAATGTAAGTATTACATCTTAGACTACTACTTACTACGTATTCTGCGCAGCTGCCACGTGGAGGTGGTTCAAACGGGAAGAAGCGTTCCGGTTCCTCTGGTTCGGTGTGAAACTGGTCGCACGCGTGTTCGCGAATTCAATACGCAACATGGTAGATAAATAACGAACATTGTTTTTTTACGGCATATAACTGTGTTGAATGAAAAATAACTTACGAATAGAAACTCAGAATGAATTCTGTGCGTTGCATTTCTAGAACGGACTGGGGTGAGCTAGTGCATTTCATGCCTAGAGATAAGAAGTGCTTGCGGCAAAAAAAAAATTTTTCTTTGTTTCACCGAGAAATAGAATGTCATATATTTAAAATATTGTCTCGAGTTTTTAGGTGAAATTATGTCGCGAAATCTATATATTGAGGTCTAACTTCATAAATTATTTATGCCCCAAATTTTTATGCATTCAATATCATATATACAATAAAGAAATAGAATGAAATAAATATCCTTTTTCGGAAAATGTTTAGATATAAACTCCCGTTATTAACAAGTAGCACATCATAAAATTAATTTAAATTAATGTATTGTTTACCTGCAATTCTGTAGAATGAGCATAGAATAATTGTTATAACAATAAATACTGTATTCCAGTCATGTTGCTTGTTGACTGTTGCAACACCAAGGAACATGAATATTATTGTTTCGGAACTGCTCGAAAGCATTTTCATAGTATATTTTATTGTCGTGTGCGATTTATAAGAAATATTTGATTCGACATAATTTTTCATAGTTATGCCGCAAAAGGTAATCCTAAAAAATAGTATAGCTTATTAATTGTCTTATTTATAAGCTTGTTATATATTTAAAACTTACTTTTATAAAATAACCAAATATAACAAATTTTTAGATACATTGAATTATCTAAGTATAGAAGTATTTAATAATATAATAATAACAGATAATTAATAATAGTGTTGCGCTATTTTTGGGTTTCAAAAGAGCAAGCTAGAGTATTTTTTCTTTTTCTTAATTATCTACAAAATATTCAAAACCTTTTAAAATAATAATTTAATGCAATTTACTATTTATGAAAAAAGATCGCCCTCCCCTTTATATTTCCCTTTTCGATCGCTATCTTGCACCTCAGTTTGATTTATAACACAGGCATTGCTTGACACTAACTGTGTTAGAGCGATTTTATTCCTTTTAATAGTTTAAATCTAACTTTACAGATTGTAAAATCATCAACAAAATGAAAAATATAAAGGAACATAAATGTAACTTAATATAATACTAGCGACGTACCTCGCTCGCTAACGCTCGCTCAGTAAATATTTTTTGGTTCCTGTTTAAAATAATTTATCATTATTCTAAGCTTTGAATAGATTACTTATTTTTATAAACTATTATAATTTTTTAAAGAATTATAGAAATTTATTTTACATTTTATATATTCAAATAATTTAATTTTTAAGTTAATTTTTAATCACGGGGAGTTAAAAGGTAAATTAAATTAAATAATATATAATATTTAAGAATGTTATTCTTCATATTATTACATTACATCATTTGTATTAATTTCGATTTTAAAATCTATTATAATAAGAATAATACAAAAAATACATGAAAGACATTATAGACAGTTATTCAGCTATTTACGAGAAGAGTGCAGACCCTCTAGATAATGATTTTACATGAAACGTTTTGTATTAATTTCTCGTATCAAATAAAAAAATATATTCCTTTTAGTTTGATCTCATAACTCCTTATTTAACAATAATTTTAGTTATATCTACTGAATAAAGATAACGTTCGATTGAAAAATAATTTTTGAATTTATGTTGAAAATAATTAATTTTTTAAATTTAATTGTTTAAAGTAAAAAAATTTTCATTTTTTATAACTGTAACGGGGTTGTCCTTGACTGATTCACCTCGCGGAGGAGACCTGCCTCCGCGAGATGGGTGCAATGGGGCACGCACGAGTGCCCCGTGAGGTCCTTACCTCGGGGTGCGCGCGAGCACCCGACGGCGAATACACGTCGCCGCGGCCCGTATACAACGTGAGAGTACGCCTGTACTCTCACTTCTTGTACTTGCGTGCTGTTGCGCGAACGCGCTCCTCGCGTTCGCGTGGCTGTCGTCCTCCTGGACTATCGCCGATGCCGGCCGCTCAGCTCTACGATAGAGTGGCGGTATCCGGGAGGTTGGGGACGAGGAAGGTTTGTCGAGTAGTCCCGCGGACTACCCGAAAGAATGACGCGAGCAAGTAAAATATAGATCGGAGGCCTTTATTGCCTCTGCAAAGTAAATTACAATAGTCGCGTCCCGGAGAAGTTAGTAAATGTCGGGCGCGCGAGCCGAATGCTCCGAACGCGCCCGAGTAGAGCCGAACGGAGCCGCGCGCAAACGCAAGCGCGCGCGCTCCTACGAATTCTCGGCCGCGTCGAGAATTCGCCGGCCGATCGCGCGGTCCGCGATCGGTGGTGTTTACGTGGAGCAAAGTCGTGCGTGCAAACGTTTGCGTCCGAGAGCAGGCCGCTTGCCTACTCTACACGTACACACACGTACGCACGCATACGAGGGAACGGGTCGCTTACCCGTTCCACGCAATGTACAACGAATTCGGCCTCGAGCCCGCGCTCGAGGTTCCGATGTCGAATTACGCGGCGGCTCTTCTACGAGAGGCGCGACTCTCGCCGCACGAGAGTCCGCAATCGCGATCTACGGAGAGAGAGAGAGAAAGAACGGGGGAAACGTTCCCCGCGTTCGACGAACGAAAACTTCCGCTCTAGAGTCGAGGCGCTCCTCGACTCCTCGCCGCGTACACGCCCGCACTCGCAACACAGTCTACGAGCGGTACTTACAACCGTATCAGCCTACGCTCGTTCTCGGCTGCTACCTCGTGCTTCCTTCACGTGGACGGCTTCCTCTCGACTCTCTTATTCGTACCCCGTTCGCACACGCACGCACACGCGTCCGTCCTCGCTGACGGCTCGAGAGAATCTCCCGAGATTGCCCACCCGGCAATCGCCATAGGTCATTGAAAAAAATATCGGGCGCTGTGCCTGTGGAGGATGTACATTTGTCCAGGAACACCCTCAGGAAGACGGGACGTCGTCTACAGGGAAGCCAACCACGATCTTGGTCATTGAGAAAAAAATCGGGCGCTGTTCCTGTAGAGGATGTACATGTATCCAGGAACACCCTCAGGACGACGGAACGTTGTCTACAAGGCAGCGCATCACGATATTGGTCATTCGGAAAAACATCGGGCGCTGCTTCTGTAACGATATCCAGTTGTCCAGGAATACCCTCAGGACGACGGGACGTCGTCTACAAGGCAGTTAACCACGATCTTGGTCATTGAGAAAAAAATCGGGCGCTGTTCCTGTAGAGGATGTACATGTGTCCAGGAACACCCTCAGGGCGACGGAACGTTGTCTATAAGGCAGCCAACCACGATCTTGGTCATTGAGAAAAAAATCGGGCGCTGTTCCTGTAGAGGATGTACATGTGTCCAGGAACTCCCCCAGGAGGACGGGACGTCGACTACAAGGCAGCCCACCCCGCACTAGGTCATTGAGAAAAAAATGGGGCGCTGTTCCTGTAGACGATGTACAGGTGTCCAGGAACTCCCTCAGGAGGACGGGACGTCGTCTACAAGGTAGCCCACCCCGCACTAGGTCACTGAGAAAAATATCGGGCGCTGTTCCTGTAGACGATGTGCAGGTGCCCAGGAACACCCTCAGGAAGACGGGACGTCGTCTACAGGGAAGCCAACCACGATCTTGGTCATTTAGAAAAAAATCGAGCGCTGTTCCTCTAGAGGATGTACATGTGTCCAGGAATACCCTCAGGACGACGGGACGTCGTCTACAAGGCAGTTAACCACGATCTTGGTCATTGAGAAAAAAATCGGGCGCTGTTCCTGTAGAGGATGTACATGTGTCCAGGAACTCCCTCAGGAGGACGGGACGTCGACTACAAGGCAGCCCACCCCGCACTAGGTCATTGAGAAAAAAATGGGGCGCTGTTCTTGTAGACGATGTACAGGTGTCCAGGAACTCCCTCAGGAGGACGGGACGTCGTCTACAAGGTAGCCCACCCCGCACTAGGTCACTGAGAAAAATATCGGGCGCTGTTCCTGTAGACGATGTGCAGGTGCCCAGGAACACCCTCAGGAAGACGGGTCGTCGTCTACAGGGAAGCAAACCACGATCTTGATCATTCAGACAAAAATCAGGCGCTGTATCTGTAGAGGATGTACATGTGTCCAGGAACACCCTCAGGAGGACGGGACGTCGATTACAAGGCAGCCCACCCCGCACTAGGTCATTCAGAAAAAAATCGGGCGCTGTTCCTCTAGAGGATGTACATGTGTCCAGGAACACCCTCAGGTCGACGGGACGTCGTCTACAAGGAAGCCAACCACGATCTTGGTCATCGAGAAAAAAATGGGGTGCTGTTCCTGTAGACGATGTCCAGTTGTCCAGGAATACCCTCAAGACGACGGGACGTCGTCTACAGGGAAGCCAACCACGATCTTGGTCATTTAGAAAAAAATCGAGCGCTGTTCCTCTAGAGGATGTACATGTGTCCAGGATAACCCTCAGGACGACGGGACGTCGTCTACAAGGCAGCGCATCACGATCTTGGTCATTGAGAAAAAAATGGGGCGCTGTTCCTGTAGACGATGTACAGGTGTCCAGGAACTCCCTCAGGAGGACGGGACGTCGTCTACAAGGTAGCCCACCCCGCACTAGGTCACTGAGAAAAATATCGGGCGCTGTTCCTGTAGACGATGTACATGTGTCCAGGAATACCCTCAGGACGACGGGACGTCGTCTACAAGGCAGTTAACCACGATCTTGGTCATTGAGAAAAAAATCGGGCGCTGTTCCTGTAGAGGATGTACATGTGTCCAGGAACTCCCTCAGGAGGACGGGACGTCGACTACAAGGCAGCCCACCCCGCACTAGGTCATTGAGAAAAAAATGGGGCGCTGTTCTTGTAGACGATGTACAGGTGTCCAGGAACTCCCTCAGGAGGACGGGACGTCGTCTACAAGGTAGCCCACCCCGCACTAGGTCACTGAGAAAAATATCGGGCGCTGTTCCTGTAGACGATGTGCAGGTGTCCAGGAACACCCTCAGGAAGACGGGACGTCGTCTACAGGGAAGCAAACCACGATCTTGATCATTCAGACAAAAATCAGGCGCTGTATCTGTAGAGGATGTACATGTGTCCAGGAACACCCTCAGGAGGACGGGACGTCGATTACAAGGCAGCCCACCCCGCACTAGGTCATTCAGAAAAAAATCGGGCGCTGTTCCTCTAGAGGATGTACATGTGTCCAGGAACACCCTCAGGTCGACGGGACGTCGTCTACAAGGAAGCCAACCACGATCTTGGTCATCGAGAAAAAAATGGGGTGCTGTTCCTGTAGACGATGTCCAGTTGTCCAGGAATACCCTCAAGACGACGGGACGTCGTCTACAGGGAAGCCAACCACGATCTTGGTCATTTAGAAAAAAATCGAGCGCTGTTCCTCTAGAGGATGTACATGTGTCCAGGATAACCCTCAGGACGACGGGACGTCGTCTACAAGGCAGCGCATCACGATATTGGTCATTCGGAAAAACATCGGGCGCTACTTCTGTAACGATATCCAGTTGTCCAGGAATACCCTCAGGACGACGGGACGTCGTCTACAAGGCAGCCCACCCCGCCATAGGTCATTGAGAAAAAAATCGGGCGCTGTTCCTGTAGAGGATGTACATGTATCCAGGAACACCCTCAGGACGACGGAACGTTGTCTACAAGGCAGCGCATCACGATATTGGTCATTCGGAAAAACATCGGGCGCTGCTTCTGTAACGATATCCAGTTGTCCAGGAATACCCTCAGGACGACGGGACGTCGTCTACAAGGCAGTTAACCACGATCTTGGTCATTGAGAAAAAAATCGGGCGCTGTTCCTGTAGAGGATGTACATGTGTCCAGGAACACCCTCAGGACGACGGGACTTCGTCTACAAGGCAGCGCATCACGATATTGGTCATTGAGAAAAACATCGGGCGCTGCTTCTGTAACGATATCCAGTTGTCCAGGAATACCCTCAGGACGACGGGACGTCGTCTACAAGACAGTTAACCACGATCTTGGTCATTGAGAAAAAAATCGGGCGCTGTTCCTGTAGAGGATGTACATGTGTCCAGGAACACCCTCAGGACGACGGGACTTCGTCTACAAGGCAGCGCATCACGATATTGGTCATTGAGAAAAAAATGGGGTGCTGTTCCTGTAGAGGATGTACATGTATCCAGGAACACCCTCAGGACGACGGAACGTTGTCTACAAGGCAGCCCACCCCGCACTAGGTCATTGAGAAAAAAATCTGACTCTGTTCCTGTAGAGGATGTACATGTGTCCAGGAACACCCTCAGGACGACGGGACTTCGTCTACAAGGCAGCGCATCACGATATTGGTCATTCGGAAAAACATCGGGCGCTGCTATGTAACGATATCCAGTTGTCCAGGAACACCCTCAGGACGACGGGACGTCGTCTACAAGGCAGCTAACCACGATCTTGGTCATTGAGAAAAAAATGGGGTGCTGTTCCTGTAGAGGATGTACATGTATCCAGGAACACCCTCAGGACGACGGAACGTTGTCTACAAGGCAGCCAACCACGATCTTGGTCATTGAGAAAAAGTCGGGCGCTGTTCCTGTAGAGGATGTACATGTATCCAGGAACACCCTCAGGACGACGGAACGTTGTCTAAAAGGCAGCCAACCACGATCTTGGTCATTGAAAAAAATATCGGGCGCTGCTTCTGTAACGATGTCCAGTTGTCCAGGAACACCGTCAGGACGACGGGACGTCGTCTACAAGGCAGCGCATCACGATATTGGTCATTGAGAAAAAAATGGGGTGCTGTTCCTGTAGAGGATGTACATGTATCCAGGAACACCCTCAGGACGACGGAACGTTGTCTACAAGGCAGCCCACCCCGCACTAGGTCATTGAGAAAAAAATCTGACTCTGTTCCTGTAGAGGATGTACATGTGTCCAGGAACACCCTCAGGACGACGGGACTTCGTCTACAAGGCAGCGCATCACGATATTGGTCATTCGGAAAAACATCGGGCGCTGCTATGTAACGATATCCAGTTGTCCAGGAACACCCTCAGGACGACGGGACGTCGTCTACAAGGCAGCTAACCACGATCTTGGTCATTGAGAAAAAAATGGGGTGCTGTTCCTGTAGAGGATGTACATGTATCCAGGAACACCCTCAGGACGACGGAACGTTGTCTACAAGGCAGCCAACCACGATCTTGGTCATTGAGAAAAAAGTCGGGCGCTGTTCCTGTAGAGGATGTACATGTATCCAGGAACACCCTCAGGACGACGGAACGTTGTCTAAAAGGCAGCCAACCACGATCTTGGTCATTGAAAAAAATATCGGGCGCTGCTTCTGTAACGATGTCCAGTTGTCCAGGAACACCGTCAGGACGACGGGACGTCGTCTACAAGGCAGCCCACCCCGCACTAGGTCATTCAAAAAAAATCTGACTCTGTTCCTGTAGAGGATGTACATGTGTCCAGGAACACCCTCAGTACGACGGGACTTCGTCTACAAGGCAGCGCATCACGATATTGGTCATTCGGAAAAACATCGGGCGCTGCTTCTGTAACGATATCCAGTTGTTTAGGAATACCCTCAGGACGACGGGACGTCGTCTACAAGGCAGTTAACCACGATCTTGGTCATTGAGAAAGAAATCGGGCGCTGTTCCTGTAGAGGATGTCCAGTTGTCCAGGAACACCGTCAGGACGACGGGACGTCGTCTACAAGGCAGCCAACCCCGCCCTAGGTCATTCAGAAAAAAATCTGACTCTGTTCCTGTAGAGGATGTACATGTGTCCAGGAACACCCTCAGGACGACGGGACTTCGTCTACAAGGCAGCGCATCACGATATTGGTCATTCGGAAAAACATCGGGCGCTGCTTCTGTAACGATATCCAGGTGTCCAGGAATACCCTCAGGACGACGGGACGTCGTCTACAAGGCATTTAACCACGATCTTGGTCATTGAGAAAAAAATCGGGCGCTGTTCATGTAGAGGATGTCCAGTTGTCCCTACACCCTCAGGACGAGGATGTACATGTATCCAGGAACACCCTCAGGACGACGGAACGTTGTCTACAAGGCAGCCAACCACGATCTTGGTCATTGAGAAAAATATCGGGCGCTGCTTCTGTAACGATGTCCAGTTGTCCAGGAACACCCTCAGGACGACGGGACTTCGTCTACAAGGCAGCGCATCACGATATTGGTCATTCGGAAAAACATCGGGCGCTGCTTCTGTAACGATATCCAGGTGTCCAGGAATACCCTCAGGACGACGGGACGTCGTCTACAAGGCAGTTAACCACGATCTTGGTCATTGAGAAAAAAATCGGGCGCTGTTACTGTAGAGGATGTCCAGTTGTCCCTACACCCTCAGGACGACAGGACGTCGTCTACAAGGCAGCTCACCACGATCTTGGTCATTCAGAAAAATATCGGGCGCTGCTTCTGTAACGATGTCCAGCT
>JACCID010000391.1:0-82002 GCA_018906775.1 Sycophila sp. Sp_5
ACTTCTGGGGGAATTATGGGGATTCTTCTCACATCTCTTCTATCTTCTCTACTTCTACTTCTGCCTCTTGTCAGCCTATTTTCTTTTTCATTTTTCGCCGTGTTCTTATCACTGTGTTTCTTTACTTCTCTTCTGGTTGGGGATCTACTTCTTCTCTGTCTAGTGCATGGTTTGTCGCGGGGTTGTTCGCGGGTATTGTCGCGGGGATTGACAATTGCTCGCGGGGTACGCGGGGTAAAAGGGGATGCTGAGGGTTGGTTTTCTGTGGGTCGCGGGGTTCTAGGGGGCCTAACGTCTCTATCTCGTTTTTTCTTCCGTTTGTTTCTTCAGACTCCTTAACCGTTCGCTTGGGTACTGCTCCTCCTTGCTGATTCACCCTCAGACTGACTGTGGTTGCTGGCTGTTGGATTAATTCTTCCATTTCTATGGATAATCCACTTGTCGATACTTGATCAGCATAGTCCAACTGCGGTGTCGGTGGCGTCGGCACATTTTCCACTAGATGGCTAGGTCGATGTCTACTTTCTTCGAATTGAAACCTTGCCGTACTATGTCCCATACTTCTTCGACTTGGCCAAGCAATTGGAATTGGTGTTGGTATGTCAAACGGCCATTCCCGAATTCCTGATGCCAAACTCGTTGTCGTCCTTGGGGCTGTCGGCTGGATATGCGCTTGTGCTGCACCGCTTGTTGTAACTATCGTGCTGGTCGTCGTCATCGTTGTAGCTACCATAGTCGGTACTGTGGGGTTAATCTGTACCCTTTGCAGTCTCTCCTCCAATTCGATATTTGTTTTTGGTCCTATCGCTCCTTCTTCTTCGCTCTCTGCATCCTCCTCAACCTCTTCTTCTTCTACTTCATCATTTTCTATATTCCACGGGACATCTTTAATCTTCATTTCCTCCCTGCATTTTGCTCTCAACAATCTGTCTCTTAACGTCGTCGTCGATCCTTCTATATTTAATCCTGCGTGAACTAACTCTCTAATCAAGGGCGCGGGTCGTAATTGACTAATCCGTCTATATTCTCTTTTAATCTCGTCATTTCCCCTTACGTTCTTCTTCACCCATTTTGCGCAAATACTAGTCGACGCGTCAATCTCCATTTCGCGGGGCGCGGGGATACTATTCGTTAAGCTCTGTAAATGCGAGACTCCGGAGTCTTTAAACTGGGTTTTTGGATCCGCGGGAGCACGCGAATTACTGAAAGCTAACTGATAATATTTCAATCGCGTCACGTAGCGAAGAGTGGAGATTCTCAGCGGTGTCGGTTGCCCTTCGTCAATTTTGACGGATAGATATAATTCAGAATAAATAAATTGAGAAATCTGGCGATTACCGTACTTGATCTTCCTAAAATAAAGGAGAAAAGACAAAATAAATTGCTTTCAATCTTCTTAAATCTACTCCAAAATCTTCCTGAAAAACTGACAAAAGGGGAGAAAAAAAAATGATAAATTGTATTTTTCCTACTGGCAACCGACGACCTGTATGCGCTGGGATTTATATGTGTAAGTTCGCCAAGGCAGGCCGATTCCAAATTTAAAAATCGGGCCGTCTGGGCAACCCCACAATAAATATAAAAATAAATAAAATTTTAATAAATAAAATAATATAGATTTTTAGAAATGCCACACTCGCTTACTCAAATGGGCGTTCAGGGGCGATACACGGGGTTATACGCGGGGAAAAAATTTTGGGGATCTTCTTCTCTCCATAAAAAAAAATCTTCCAACAGAGGGAATTTCAAATAGCTAATTTTCCTTGATTCTGTGGGTTGAAATCTGCCAATTTCCGTTGAAAATCCAATTTCTATAATTTTCCGGAAAATTGTCTATAGAAAATTTTTCCACAGGAGAAAACTCGAAATTCTACTTTTCCCTCGTCCTCTGAGTTGTCCTGGATCTAATTCTTCCTCAATCTCAACTTTGAATTTTTGTTCCGGAAAATGACTATGAAAATTTTTCCCACAATTAGAAATTCGAAAATCCTATTTTTTCAGCGTTGTTAGACCTTCTTCTGTTGAAATCCGTCGAAAACTGAATTTTCAAAATTTTCACTGAAACGAAGAAAATTTTCTACAACACACAACAGAATTTACAAAAATTGTACGCGGGAGATTTTCTGCAATTTTCCTGGTCGACACTTCCAAATTTTCTGAAAGGGAAAGAATAAAACAAGACAACACAACACACAAATTCTCACTTCTTAACCTATAAAATCGAACACGGGATAAATCGAACACGTGGCAAAAAATTTCGGCTTCTAAGATGGCGGCACGTCGTCTCGGCAGCGTGGTCTGGGAGCTATGGTTGGGCGCCACTTTGTGATAGGGGATATGGTGGAGGCCGGGGTTTACACCTCCCTCCCAGTCACAAAGCGGGAAAACGGGTTACTTGGGGTGCGTTCCCCCGTTCCGCTTCGCCCTTTCCCTTGTTGACGGGGGTACTGGTTTCGGTTTCTCCTCCTTTACACACACGGCTTCTACACTTCAACTCACTTCTACGGCTCGACTACACAATGGGATTTTCCGCTTGGCTGCGTCTCCTCTCCTGCTGCTCCACAACCTAACCTAAAGGGGAATTCTACGCTTTACCTACTACTCCAAATTTGTTGAGCGCCAGGCGCCTTGAAGACGCCGCCGGATCACGAATTCCTCGCTCCGGTTGAGATTCTTTTTCCCAGGGTTGGGGGGGGGGTCTTCCCGAGACTACCACGTTCACGCACGCATGCACGTGGCGTTTGCTGCACGCTCCGTTGACGACGCGGATTCGGCTACTCACTCGAGGTAGCCGGTGCACACGCGAATTGATGAGAATCAGCTTCAAAACCACCACCTCACAGCACAACCCACACTTAGAAATCAAACACGACTCTAGTGATCTTTTTCTAATAAATATATTGCCTCCTGGCTTGGGGAATACACTTGTGGTTTGTTGTATGTGTGCGCGGCGCGGTTTTATTTCGCGGGATTTTCGGAGGGGAATTACAATAGTAAAGGGGGAAAGAGAAATTAGGGGTTGCGCGGGGCTCACCGTCTCAAAACTCTTTCGTCCTAACTAAGTACGCTACTACTACTCCTCACTACTAGCTAACTCAAAAAAACTCTCGAAAATTGCGTCCGGCTGCAATGCAAGCTTTCGGCTGAATTTTACGTCCGACCGCTACACGAGCTTTCGGCTGAATTTACGTCCGATCGCTGCTCGAGTTTTCGGCTGAATGGCGTAGCGTCGCGGCGACGAACACTTCCGTGACGCCAGCCCTTACTCCCTCTCACTCTCTCTCGCCTATTCCCTATCCTCTTTCTCTCTCAAGGGTCGCCTCGTCGACTCGTTTCCGCCCGCACCGACAATACGAGCGACGATTGGCTGCGCGACGTCAGCGCAGCCACTCAAAAATCGTTCAGCGCCAGCGCGAGCGCGAGTTACAATCGAGCGCGGCGCTACGTAATTTTCGCGCGAACGTTGGCCGCCTGCTCGACTCGCCGAGCTCGTCGAGCAGCGCCAGTGACGTCACGCGCGTAGTCGGCCGCTCTCTTTCGCTCCACGCTTCGTCGATCTTCCCTCTCTCTCGCACATCTCATTCTCTCTCTCGCGCTGATACACGCGCGCCACCTCGACTCGCGCGCCGACTCGCCTACTCGTTCCGTCTCTCTCGCACCTACACGTGCGCGCCGCCTCGACTCGCGCGCCAACTCGTGTACGCGCGCGCTCTCTCTCGCACTCGCACGCATGGTCCGCGCTCGACCACGTGTTGCGCGCGGTCCGAGTATATGCTTCCCCAGGTGCGCGGCGCACCCTGGGGGAGTCGCGGCGCGTCGTTATAGTCGCGGGTGTTGTGTGTGACAGTGTGCGTGCATGTGTATGTGTGGGGATGTCGCCAGGGCGGCGCTCGCGTCGTCGGTGATAGCCATCATGGCGGCGCCGGTCAGCTGGTCCTCGTGGCCTCGCCGCGTCGTCAAGCCGTCGCCGTCGCCTCGTCGCCAGCCGTCGCGATGCGCCTCGTCAGCTGCTCCGCTCCGTCGGCTGTGCTTTGGTGCGGCCGCCTCCCTGCGGCGCGGCCTTGACGAAGTCCCGGCGGCCTGGCTAGGCTCAGGCGGCATCCTCGCACGTGCTCTCTCTCTCTCGCACGCATGGCTGGCAGGTGCGGTGGCGCGTCGTCCGCTCCACACCTGTCACTTTGGTGGGCCTACAGTGTGCAGAGAAGCTCGACGTTAAATAATTTATTTAACGTCGACGCCTTCTCAGCCCTTGAGACCCTCCGAGAGAGAGAGCCGAATCACTCAGGCGTTAAGACGTGCAAATGCAACGTCACAAACATTACAAAAGTAATGGGAAATTTCAAGCTGATTATTACACATTACAAATGTAATGGGAAATTTCGAGCTGACCATTAATGCATTACAAATGTAATGTTAATTTTTTTCTGCCATTACCTATTACAAAAGTAATGGGAAATTTCAAGCCGACCATTAATGCATTACAAATGTAATGTTAAATTTTTTTCTGCCATTACCCATTACAAAAGTAATCGGTAGTTTCGAGCCGACCATTACACATTACAAAAGTAATGGGAAATTTCGAGCTGACCATTAATGCATTACAAATGTAATGTTAATTTTTTTTTCGGCCATTAACATTACAAAAGTAATGGGAAATTTCCAGCAGACCATTAATGGATTACAAATGTAATGTTAATTTTTATCTGCCATTACCTATTACAAAAATAATGGGAAATATCGAGCCGACCATTACACATTACAAATGTAATATTAATTTTTTTCGACCATTAACATTACAAAAGTAATGGGAAATTTCAAGCTGATTATTACACATTACAAATGTAATGGGAAATTTCGAGCTGACCATTAATGCATTACAAATGTAATGTTAATTTTTTTTCGGCCATTACCCATTACAAAAGTAATCGGTAATTTCGAGCCGACCATTACACATTACAAAAGTAATGGGAAATTTCGAGCTGACCATTAATGCATTACAAATGTAATGTTAATTTTTTTCTGCCATTACCTATTACAAAAATAATGGGAAATATCGAGCCGACCATTACACATTACAAAAGTAATGGGAAATTTTGAGCTGACCATTAATGCGTTACAAATGTAATGTTACTTTTTTTTCGGTCATTACCCATTACAAAAGTAATGGAAAATTTCGAGCTGAGCATTAATGCATTACAAATGTAATATTAATTTTTTTTCGACCATTAACATTACAAAAGTAATGGGAAATTTCGAGCTGACCATTACACATTACAAATGTAATGGGAAATTTCAAGCTGATCATTACACATTACAAAAGTAATGGGAAATTTCAAGCCGACCATTAATGCATTACAAATGTAATGTTAATTTTTTTTCGGCCATTACCCGTTACAAAAGTAATGGAAAATTTCGAGCCGACCATTACACATTACAAATGTAATATTAATTTTTTTCGACCATTAACATTACAAAAGTAATGGGAAATTTCAAGCCGACCATTAATGCATTACAAATGTAATGTTAATTTTTTTCTGCCATTACCCATTACAAAAGTAATGGGAAATTTCGAGCCGACCATTACACATTACAAAAGTAATGGGAAATTTCGAGCCGACCATTACACATTACAAAAGTAATGGGAAATTTCAAGCCGACCATTAATGCATTACAAATGTAATGCTAATTTTTTTCTGCCATTACACATTACAAAAGTAATGGGAAATTTCGAGCCGACTATCACACATTACAAAAGCAATGGGAAATTTCGAGCTGACCATTAATGCATTACAAATGTAATGTTAATTTTTTTTCGGCCATTACCCATTACAAAAGTAATGGAAAATTTCGAGCTGACCATTACACATTACAAAAGTAATGGGAAATTTCGAGCTGACCATTAATGCATTACAAATGTAATATTAATTTTTCTTTCGGCCATTAACATTACAAAAGTAATGGGAAATTTCGAGTTGACCATTTAGGGGAGGTCGTACCATCCTACATTACCGGCTGCGATACGAATCGCTGTTTCCAACTTTTCTCTGTCATTTATAAGTGAAATTACGCACAAATTAAATTCCACTCAAAAAAATCATTGAAGAAGAGGGCTCAACTAAGATAATTGTAATACGGAGTCAAAAACTATAAAATTAATAAATTTTTTAATTTGGCATAAAACGATGTTGAGTTGAACGATCGCAGCGCCATTGCTTATTTGCTAGTAAGGTAGCGACGATTTTTGACTCCGTATTACAATTATCTTAGTTGAGCCCTCTTCTTTAATGAATTTTTTGAGTGGAATTTAATTTGTGCGTAATTTCACTAATAAATGACAGAGAAAAGTTTGAAACAGCGATTCGTATCGCGGTCGGTAATGTAGGATGGTACGACCTCCCCTTAATGCAATACAAATGTAATATTAATTTTTTTTTCGGCCATTAACATTACAAAAGTAATGGGAAATTTCGAGCCGACCACTACCCATTACAAAAGTAATGGGAAATTTCAAGCTGATCATTACACATTACAAAAGTAATGGGAAATTTCAAGCCGACCATTAATGCATTACATATGTAATGTTAATTTTTTTCTGCCATTACCCATTACAAAAGTAATGGGAAATTTCGAGCCGACCATTACACATTACAAAAGTAATGGAAAATTTCGAGTTGACCATTTAGGGGAGGTCGTACCATCCTACATTACCGGCTGCGATACGAATCGCTGTTTCCAACTTTTCTCTGTCATTTATTAGTGAAATTACGCACAAATTAAATTCCACTCAAAAAAATCATTGAAGAAGAGGGCTCAACTAAGATAATTGTAATACGGAGTCAAAAATTATAAAATTAATAAATTTTTTAATTTGGCATAAAACGATGTTGAGTTGAACGATCGTAGCGCCATTGCTTATTTGCTAGTAAGGTAGCGACGATTTTTGGCTCCGTATTACAATTATCTTAGTTGAGCCCTCTTCTTTAATGAATTTTTTGAGTGGAATTTAATTTGTGCGTAATTTCACTAATAAATGACAGAGAAAAGTTGGAAACAGCGATTCGTATCGCGGTCGGTAATGTAGGATGGTACGACCTCCCCTTAATGCATTACAAATGTAATATTAATTTTTTTTTCGGCCATTAACATTACAAAAGTAATGGGAAATTTCGAGCCGACCACTACCCATTACAAATGTAGTGGGAAATTTCGAGCCGACCACTACCCATTACAAAAGTAATGGGAAATTTCAAGCTGATCATTACACATTACAAAAGTAATGGGAAATTTCAAGCCGACCATTAATGCATTACAAATGTAATGTTAATTTTTTTCTGCCATTACCCATTACAAAAGTAATGGGAAATTCGAGCCAACCATTACACATTACAAAAGTAATGGGAAATTTCGAGCTGACCATTAATGCATTACAAATATAATATTAATTTTTTTTCGGCCATTAACATTACAAAAGTAATGGGAAATTTCGAGCTGACCATTACACATTACAAATGTAATGGGAAATTTCGAGCCGACCACTACCCATTACAAAAGTAATGGAAAATTTCGAGCCGACCATTACACATTACAAAAGTAATGGGAAATTTCGAGCTGACCATTACATATTACAAAAGTAATGGGAAATTTCGAGCCGACCATTACACATTACAAAAGTAATGGGAAATTTCAAGCTGATCATTACACATTACAAAAGTAATGGGAAATTTCAAGCCGACCATTAATGCATTACAAATGTAATGTTAATTTTTTTCTGCCATTACCCATTACAAAAGTAATGGGAAATTTCGAGCCGACCATTACACATTACAAAAGTAATGGGAAATTTCGAGCTGACCATTACACATTCGTGACGTCGTGCGCGACCGCAAATTGCCTCGACCTGCGCGAGCGCGTCATAGTTTGTTTACATCGCGCGTATGTACCGTTGTTCGCTTGAATTGACGCGAAATAAAGTTTGGAGATATTTAATTCGCGACTTAGATTATTTTTCCTTCGCCTACGCCCGATTTTCCCAAATAACCAAACAATAAACCAATAAAAAACCAAACAATAAAAAAGACCAAGTGCGGTGTGGGCTGCCTTGTAGACGACACCTGGACACCCTCAGGACGACGGGACTTCGTCTACAAGGCAGCCCACCCCGCACTTGGTCTTCGAGAAAAAAATGGACGCTGTTCCTGTAGACGATGTCTAGGTGTCCAGTAACACCCTCAGGACGACGGGACGTATTCTACAAGCCGGCCCACCCGCACTTGGTCTTTATTGTTTGTTTATTTGTTTATTTATCTATTTAATTTTCAATATTATTTAATTAATTAAATTAATTAATTAATTAATAATAATTAATTAATAATAATTAATTAATAATTAATTAATTTAATTAATTTATTTGTTTATTTATTTGTTTATTTATTTATTTAATAATAATCGGAATTTTCAAGCTAACCATTAATGCATTACAAATGTAATATTAATTTTTTTTCGGCCATTGCACATTACAAAAGCAATAAAGTAATCGTAATTTTTAATTACAATTTTGCCGTTCCTTGGTCCGCCCTCAGATCTATTACGTAAAAAGAAGCTTGACCGAACAAAGGCTAAGTATCGATAGCCGGCGCACACTTAAGGAAATACTCGACGACTCGGAATAACAGCAGGGACTCTAACACCAGGCCCAACGGCTGAACCACCGACGCACAACACGGAGGGCTATTATTCAACCAAGCAACAAGACCCACGAGAAGGAGAAAAAGAACGAGAGACCGAGAGCCGTACAGAGCCGTAGAGCCGACCCACACCGAGAGAGAGAGAGAGAGAGAGAGAGAGAGAGAGAGAGAGAGAGACCTTTTTATTAAATAAGCGAAAATTGTATTATTTTGTAATTCTATTCTAAAATTTATTATTAAAGAAAAATCAAAAATATAATTATTTGATGAATCATTTTCTCAATCCCGAAAAATTTAACTTATAATTCCTTACACCTGGACGTAACATTGGGTAATCACATAAAGTGCAGTCTTGTTTTATTACTTTGTGCATTGAATTTGTGCATTCATTGTTGATGTAATTCTTAATTATTGTTTCAGCTAATTGAGATATTCGGAAGATATTGTTAGGAGAATATTGCACATTTTTTTCCAGTTGTGATTTGACATTCGTCGATGTGTTCTCTTGTGATGTTGATTACAGATTCCTTTTGCACAAATTTCTGTTCTTATATCTTGTGTTAGTTTAACTATTTTATTCACATCTTTATGAACTTCCAATACAAGATCAGAATTGTTATTATCTTGTTCTTGTTTAAGATGATTTGTAATCAAATTCTTTATTCTTTTGTTGTAACTCAGTTGGATATAGTTTATTTTTGACAGTCTATTGTATTTTCTGTCATTGATATATTCTTACCCATTGTTTTATTTTTGATTTGATGATATTTTTGTTTTTTAGAATTTTTATGTGGTTCGGTAAGTTATTGAAGTTTGTTAATGCTCTGATGTAACTGTTTTTTATGCTAATATTTCTGTATCTTTTAGGCAATTGGATGCTTTTCTTCCTGGTTGTACTGCTAGTTTCTAAAATTTTTTATTGTAATTCATTAAAATAGTATAATATTGAGTCTTGTGTGAATGATTGTTCCAGAGAGAGCGTATTCTTATCCCATATAAATTTGTTTTTATTGATCAGTTTTATTAGTTTGTTTTGCAAATTCTGTAGGCAAATTAGGCTCCTGGAATACGCTCCGCCCCATGCAATGATTCCATAAGTAGCAATACTGTGGGATAGTGCGCAGTAAAGCATTCTAAGCATATCTGATGACATGAGTTTAGCTAGTTTGTAGAATGTAAATGTTAGGTATTTCGTTTTATTGTAAACGTATTTAATGTGTGTATCCCATTTCATGTTGGTGTCGAAAATTATCCCAAGATATCTATGATTGTCTACTCTGTTAATATTAATACCATTGATTTTTATATTTAGGTTTTTCGGTGTACTATTAATGTTGTTGCCAAATTCAATGTAAACTGTTTTATCTGTGTTTAGTGAAAGTTTATCAAGTGCCAACCAATTTGATATTTTTAGTAGAAATTTGTTCATTAACTTTTCAACTTCTTGCCAGGTATTTTCTATTGCTATGATTTTTGTACCATCTGCGAATGATAGAATCGCATTTTCAGGTAAAGTCGAGAGTAGATCGTTTATGTAGATTATGAATAGGATGGGACCAAGTATTGTTCCTTGTGGCACTCCCATTTCAATATTTTGGTAGTTACTGTAAACATTGTTAACCTTGACTCGTTGCTTTCTATTAGATAGTTTTTTATTAGCATAAGAACGTTTCCACGTATGCCATAATTAAATAACTTGTCTAGTAGTAATTTATGATTGACTGTATCGAAAGCTTTCGCCAGATCAAGGAATGTTATCGCTATAAAATTGCTCTTGTCTAGTTGATTGTAAATTATGTTAATTATCTGAGTCAGTACATCTTTTGAACTTCTATTCTTCCAGAATTCAAATTGGTTTTGTGATAGTAGGTTGTGTTTGTTGAAGAAGTTTAAGATCCTTTTATGTAATATTTTTTCAAAGATTTTAGCCAGGTTAGAAATAAGTGAGATCGGCCTATAATTGGTAGGTAAACATTTTACCTTAGCTTTGTGTATTGGGATGATTTCAACTATTTTTAGCTCATATGGACATGTCCCTTGTTCTACACAGGTGTTGAAGATATGGGCTAATGGTGTTGATATCATTGTACTGAGCTTTTTTATAACTTTTGTGTTTATTTCATCATGACCTCCTTTTGTGTCCTTCAAGTTGTTGATGGTTTCTATGATTTACTGTTGGTTTGTTAGTTGTAGGTACATGTTTTTATTATTTACGCTAGGCATATTTATGTTTTCATTTTGCGGTAGTTTTATTTTTTCAGCTAATTGTTTCCTACTTTACAGAAGAAATTATTGATATTGTTAGCAATCTCTTTGGAGTCTGAGATTTTCCGATTATTTTTAAGTAGGAAATTAATGTAAGTATTTTTGCTACCATTTTTCCCTAATTTGTTGTTAATTATATTCCAAAGTTTCTTTGGATTATTGGCATTGTTACGGAACGTATGTCGGATGAGCTGATTCGTGAATACTAGCATCAGCAGTATAACGTGGCCATGGAATTCGCGCTATCGCAAGAGCTTGCAATCAGCCGAATTCATAGCTGAAAAGTAGCCCGCCTCCTTCTCACGCGCAAGATAGGTGAGAGCGAAAGAGAGAGAGAGCAATATACCTAACAATAAGCACGGCTAACTGCCGAGCAGACCCCACCTCGAAGCGCCCGGAAGGAGTGAGGGACAAAACGTGACGCGAGGCGCGGACACTAATTGTCGGCGGCGCGGTAGCTCTTTATTGCCTCAGCCTCGAGACCAGCAACATCGGAAGGAAGCAGCCGACGGCCGACCCAGCGACGAGCCGAGCACATGGCCGACGCCGCACTCCAGAGGTCCAAGGCCGAGCCATAAACGAGAGGGACGAAACTAGGTGCCGGGAGACCATCTCCGCAGCCAGGCAGCAACAGCCGCGTCGAGATGCCTTCCACCCTCTCTTTTTCTCAGGTTTAGTAATAGGGGAACAGCGGTTCTCGATCGCGTACGAAAATTCAGAGCGATAATGAGCGCATGTAATTAAATATATTTTATGATACGTTTTAATAAACGTCGCCTTCAGAGACTTTAAATTTATAAGCTGCTCCAATCATTTATCTCTTTGTGGCGGTGATTATTGTTGAAGGGATTGTCCAAGGGGCTAAAGGATTGATTACTATAGGGCCAGAAAATCCGCCCAATAATCAGCGTTACATGTGTTTGTAGGATCTTTTTTGTAATTGTTATATAGTTTCTCTTTTTTTGCATGAAATCACAATGGCTTTGGTGATCCAGTTTTTCCTAGATTGTTATTTGCTTATCACTTTTGTCTTCACTTTTTGCTTCGTTTATGCAATCTTCGATTTTGTTAATTAATGATACTGTGGCTTCATTGGAATTATTATAGTTAAGATTTCTTGCCAGTTTACTGTTGTTGCCGTTCTAGTTAACTTGTTACATTTAATATTTATATTTCTTTTTTGGTAAGTAAATTTTTTTATGTTTTTAATGGACATCATTATCGGTTAGTGATCGTTGAATGGTGAATTTAGTAAATATTTTGTGTTTTTATAAAAAAGTTATGAATGCAAGAATCATTGCTACTGTTTTGGTTGGATGGTCTTGTAATAGATTTAATTCCTGGGCAGTATACGTTTGTTAATAATGTTTGTAGAAATTCCTGATTTAGTGAATCCTGGCATATTATGTCAAAATTGAAATCACCTAGTATGATATTGTTTTTGTATTTTTTATTGTAATTTATCAAGTTTTTGATGCTTAGTAGGAATTCTGTTTTAGGACGAGCTCTCTGTCGTCATTTAATGTTATTTTTGTATTCACTATTTTAAGTTTATTAATCTGAACTATTTCAGTTGTCTCCATAATCTTATTACTAATGTATACTACAACTCACAATTTCTAGCAGCAAATACAAGACCAAATATAACACAAATCATAGTGCAATTGTTGCGGCAGTCTAGGGTTCGAGCGAGGTCCGGACTTTGGTCCCGGAGACCGTCGACCTCGAATACAGGTCAGAGTTTAGATCCATGGAGAACACTGTTAACGACTAAACTGCCTACGCGGGAAATAGCTAAAGCTAGTTATCGCATACTTTCACTATAGTCCTAACACACTCACAAACTCGCACACAAATTTTTCATTTCTTCTATCAACTGCAACAAGTGCAGTGAAGATGTAACTATGTAACAAACACATTCAATGCATAAACAGCTTCCTCATCTTTGCACGATAGGAACACATCAACAGCACAGCAGTTACAAAATATCTACAGTTGTCCGTTTTACTTCCATAACATCCAATTGTTTATGTATCAGTCTGGATACTATGACTCTATAATCTCGAGAGACGCTGAAACATATAGAAACTATAAAGAGCATACAAATATAGAAACGGAGGGGTTATGTTGACTCACATTAAATATAAAAAAAAAGGAGAACTTACAGAATGTGATGAGACATATTCAGGAGATTAGAGATCAGATTGGATGTTTTTCAAAGTGCTATCCAGATGTGCAGGAAAATCAATTGCAGCTCTTAAAGAAAAAGAAAAACGAATCAGCCAACCAGAGAGAGACACGAAACGATGTAAAAAGTACATGAGAGCAAACATGTTAACTACTCCATTGGAGCAGCATAATTCCTTTCAATCCGAACGATTCACTCTTGTTGACAAGGCGTATTTCCTTCAAAATGCGAACAATTTTGGCGATAGGCGATTGCTTCGCAAAGCGAAGCACTACGCATATTTGCTGGAACTCGACCTCTGGGCTCCTTTCCAGAGTTACTACTAGACTTCCTCAAGTACAAAAGACTAATGAGCTAGGGATTCTACTTTTTTCAGTAAAATATGTGCTGTCCGTTGGAAACTTAGGAGTCGAGGAAGGAATGTACACCGAAAAATAAAAGTACAATAGTTCTCACTTTTTCGCAACAGTGAGATCGACTTAACTATGAAAAAATAAAAAGTGATTTAAAAGATCAGTAATATTAACTTTTTTTAAAGTAAGAATAGCAGTTTATTTGAAAAATAATTTCAACACTTGACTAGTTAAAATTACTTTTTAGAAAACAAGAACCTCCTTTTTCTTTATTCTTTCTGGGTTAGGGACATTTATTAAAATAAAACATCTGTTTAATAGACATTTTTCCGAGGACAAGGCTTCCCTCTCCCCCTCTCTCTCTCTCTCCCTCTCTTCAAAGAACCGGGAATTCAGGGAGCACATCAGCTTTATTGTTAGAAAATTGGTATAAAAGGTGTCTTATATGGATGACCGAGATGACTGACCATGGAATGACAAGTACAAAGTACAAGTACGAGTACAAAGCTTCTATCATCTGTTGCTCCAGTATGTATATTCAATTTCTGGTCCTCTACAGGTTAAATTACAGATAATATGCTTATCAATATTAATTGTCAAATGTGAGAGGCAAGGGGACTCATGCTAATCAAACACTCCAAAGGGAACAGATTTTACTACGACCCCGTCGTTATTCCTGGGTAATGCTAGAGGAGGGGGAGGGAGGGGTGGAGGGGGGAGGGGTTTAGACCTCCATTTTGGCCTTATGTCTATATAAAATGGGGAGATATACATATATAAATGGTTGCAATGAATAAAAATTATAATTTAAGGATTTACCCTTTTCGTTTTCTGCCCCCGACGATGATGTGCGATAAGAGCAGGAAGTTCGGTTGTTCCTAGAGTTTGGTACTCGGAGTCCTGTTGTACTGTTACGTTGATTTAAAAAAATAAATATGCATTGTTGAATCTTATTTAATTCTTAGTTGTATTTTGGTCTTTAATAATAGAAATCCTGATATAAATTTAATTATAAATATATAGTGTTACTATTTTATTTAATTGTAGTTGTATTTCAGGAAGTAGATTACTCGATATTCTTTGTGTCGTGTGTGGAGATCGAAGTTCTGGCAAACATTACGGAATTTACAGTTGTGATGGTATGTTATTTACGTTATGTATCATATATGTTCCCAACAGCATCAGGATATTTGCCGGTGAAGGAGACGATTAAAGAAAACAACACAATATACTTTCAAATGTTATTTAATTTATTTCCGTTTTGTTTATGTTTAGTTAATTTTCCGCGACGATTCGTGGCGATTGCTTAACGATAACTGACTTTTCAGTAAAAAACAACTACACATATTCTTCAAGTTGTGAAATTTATTTTGAAATTAAGTAGATAATGTTTAAGTGGATTGGTCTACTAAGACTATGAATCTATTTTTGTGAGAGCAATGTAATTTTTCGCATAATTTAAAAGAAAAAAGTAGTATCTTAATAGCGTCCAGGCAGCTCCGAAAGCACCGACTATCGTTGCGATCAGCTACAAATTTCCATCGCTGCTGTCGCTGCAGCTTGCAACAAAATCCATCGCCGTTGCCACTGCTTACGCCGATTGAGTTGTAGCGGTTGACCATATCCCAATTTCACTTTTCGAATGAACACTTAACATTTAAAACATCTCTTTCACCGCAAAAAAACAAATTTCGGAAAATTATTTCCCGGGTTTCGGCACCAAAATGTTCCCGACAGCATCAGGATATTCGCCGGCGAAGGAGACGATTAAAGAAAACAACACAATATACTTTTCAAATGATATTTAATTTATTTCCGTTTTGTGTATGTTTGGTTAATTTTCCGCGACGATTCGTGGCGATTGCTTAACGACAACTGACTTTTCAATAAAAAACAACTACACAGCCAAATTTAGTCCTTAGCGAACAATCGATATGGCTTTTTATCAAATTCATTCTTTAAAAAACATTCCAATCGTAAAAAAGAGTAATCCTGTCCGTAACAATATACTATTTATGAAAATTGGCACAAATAAGCCCATTAAATAGTTTTATTTGCGAAAAGATCCAGTATTCCTTTATAAAAAATACAAGGAGATTTAACTGTAGTCAATTTATTTCATTTTATTTTTCAAATTATTTGTTGTGACACTATTGATAAAGCTAAACCGCATTTTTTTAGTTAGTCAGCTAATATTTCATTGTATTCTGTAATACACTTTCTGTGCCATTATTGGTTTTCTTATTCAAAACATATCGTCGTCCTATGTATATTACCAAGCACTTAGGGTACATCACACCAGGTTCCTCGGGTAGTTTTCTCTGCAGACTACCTGCTGAAGTCCAGGGTAAATTCTTAGTTATCTGAATATTATTTACAGGAACATCCCCTGATTTTATTGTTTCTGGGAATTTTTTACCGGGTGAAGAAAAGGCAAGTTTAGTAAACATTTCGGAACATTTGAATAAACATTTGAACATAATTGTTATGCGCATTTATACAAAGCCTTGAAATTGTTTTCTGGAGATATGCGAGCTGGCGCGGCTACAGCTTGCATTAGGCAGGTGTGTTTTGTACAGAAATAAGAATAGGAGGTGGTGGGAGTCGTTTAACGATTAGAAACGTAAAACGTTACAGATGATTTATTTTTATTTAAATAATTAAATTTTTAATCTAGGTACAGAATTTTGAATACAACCATATCCGCGTAAGATCTTGCGTGGAAAAGCATTAGATTGTGCACATTTATTTTTGTTCTTAAGCTTGGTTAATAATTATTTCAAGTATTTTTACTACACATGTAATATAAAAACATAATACTATAATGCCCGCAACATGTAGAACCGATGTTCTACAATTTTCTGTCGTTCCACTGTAAATTCTTGCAAGATGATGGCTCGATCAAAGCGGAAGTCCATAGCTGTCAAAGTACATACTGGCTTTGTTATCTTCAACGTACATGGCTATCCAATAAGTACCTGGTTGTGTGTGAACATCCGTGTTACAGACAATGGCGATGGGAACTTCATTTTTACTGTTCATTTTAAGTGTTATCTTCCTCCTCTGCTGTATGTTTACCACATTTAATTTGACGGTGTCCGAGTCGTTGTCTTCATTGTCGGACTAAAATGGTCTTATTTTGTCGACCTCTCTTACGTCCAGGTAAAAGAAAAATAAGCTAATTTTTTTCAAGAACAATGAAAAATAAATCAACAATTTTATTTATATGACTGTTCGGTTTTAATGCAAAAATCTTAAGTGCAAAACCCTTAAGTGCCCTTGAACCCTTAATTTTATTTATTTAAACCAGTTGATACATAATCAAATTACAAAAGTAATCCAGCAGAGAAGATTTCCAGTCCGCTGGCCTGGCTCTATATGAACTAAAAAACTTATAATTAAAACTTACTTATTAAAATCAAAATATATCATATATTATTCATAAAAAAGGGATTATGGCAACGTATTCGCTGCAGTCTTGAAGCCTAGTAACTTCCTTATTTTGATTTTAGTTTATTTCCAATATCTAATTAACATTGCACTGGCTCTGGTGAATACTGCCTTGGACGCCTTTCTACTCTTCTTGAAAATTGCTGTCTCAAAGGTGTTTAATAGTTTCGGGTATATTTGTCCAATTGCGCATGTCTCTCTATAATGAGGGAACATTTCTTTATGATGTAGTACTATTCCTTTATAATAAAACAGTATAAATCTTTTTCGTGCTTATAACTATATTTTACATCAAGTCAAGCTAGCGCACAGGACTATTCTTATAAATTACTTATGTATTTAAGGGGGGGGGGGGGGGTAGGGTTTTGCGGGTTCAAAAAAGAGTGATTTTTTTTATTGCATATTATGAAAGTATAGTAACTCAAGAATGTTGTCTGTTAATATGAAGTCAATCGGAGCAAATCTCAAAGATATAGCTTTGGAAGTAGGCGTGTCTCGAACGACTACCTGAGTTGTAACCGTTCAGCGGGAAGGCAGCTGTTTCTCAATCACTTTTGTTATTGTCCCTAAGCAGTTTACAGAAAGGTCTTAGACAGGGTCGTTGTAACGGTTCCTGGTGTTGCTTCATGTTCGAAGCAAACGCGGAGTGTAACAGTCGAACCAGCTTATTTGGAGATTGCGCCGAAAGTTGAGAGTGGTTCAGCAATTATCGTCGAAATTGCAGCTTCAGTGGCTGCTAGTGTTTTCAATGATGTCTTTAAAGCTTATTTAACCTTTCTAGAAGAGATGGGAATCAGTACTGGTCCAAGTTGTCATGGATGGACGCTTCTAACCGACGATATTCGAATGAACAGAACAGATGAGCGAGCAGCTGAAACCGCTAAAAATGATATAATTCGCCGCAGACTTGATCAAAAAGATGCTTTGGACATTCTTATTCTTATTTGCTCGGTTTGGTTTTCTCGTTTCGGTGTTGTCTCCCGATTTGCACATGAGTCCAGGGTGCCTATTTGGTAGAACCGGAGACCAGGGTGCATGGGTGACAAGGAAATCAATTATTACATAGAAAATTTCGATTTAAGGGACACCGGTTGCTCCCGTGATTTCATTTACAAAGACTTATTCTCTCATTCTTGGAAGCAACGCCACAAAGGATTATCTTAAGGTAAAATTTACAGTACCTATAACGGGTTATTCAGGAAGGGATATGAGATCCCACCTGATGCTCTGTGCGATGTCGCTTTTGCAGTTCTTGGAACTGTCCTCCCTTCCTTGCGCAGAGAGGATATTGCTGATGTGGGTGAGGTCCGTCGCCGGAGTTCGGCTGTGGAGAAAAATAGGAAAGGATATGGAGATTTTGGGCTCACCCTACGGCTCATCACCCTCTATTATAGCTAGGCTTTCTGAACCGGGTCTGGTCAGGAGAGTAATGCGGGCCAAGCGCTTGCTCAACTACTTAACAACGAATGATATCAAGTCAGATTCCCTGTCCCAGGAAACTGTCAACCACCTCTCGGGTAGGAAGGTCTTCATAAATGAAATGCTTTCTCTGGACAAGTTCATTCTTTTCCAGAACTTAAGATCCACAGACAATGATCTGGGCTTTAAATATGTTTGGCACGCCGGTGGCAGGTTCCTGGATAAACGTAGGGGAGGTGAGCGTGCGCATGTCTTTGCATCAGCCGCTGATCTACAAGCCATTCGCACGGCCTGTCTGGATACTCCCAGAAATACTGCCGCATTGAGGGACTGAACAGCCACTTCCTCAAAGGCAACGGGAGTAACGATGGCAGACAGATCGGGGGCAACTCTTTGATCATGCCCGGCCGGTGGTGGGAAGGAGTGGCAAGGGTTCCTTTAAGGCGGGGTTCTTAAATGTGAACTCTACCAAAGCGCACATTGGAGAGCTCCGTCTTTTCCTTGCGGATCATCCCTCCTTCCATATTTTTGCAATCGCGGAGTCCTGGCTAGGTCCAGTTGGCGACGACGGCCTCATTCGGGTCCCCTGGTTATTCGACTGTAAGGCAGGATCGCAATGTGAATTGGAGGCGTTCTCCTTTTTGTTCGGAGCGACTATACAGTAAAAATCTTGGAAAAATCTAACACTGAAGGACCAGGCAAACCTGGAATCCCAGAGTATCTTTTTTGTTCCGTGCAGAGGGGGGATGGTCCTCCCATTCTCGTGGGGGTAATCTACAGACGACCTAAAATAGAGATGCAACGCAACTCTAATCTTTTTCCTGTTTTACGTTCTCTAGTCTCGGAGTTTAGACATAAGGTGATAATGGGGGACCTGAATGCTGACCTGTTGGTGACTTCGGACGATGCAAATACCATCAAGCGTCTTGCCAGTGAGCTCTCCATGCAATTAGTGCCGCATGGACCGACACATAGAACATCTTCGTATCACACGTGCATTGACTTAATGGTGACGGACGACAACGACTTAGTACTGAATTATGGGAATGAATGGCTGCCACACTTCGGAAAGCGCAGCTTATTAGACGTCACCATTGACATTCACAGTCCTGACCCTGTAAGAGAATCTTTCTCTTACAGAGATTACAACATCATCAAAGCTGATTCTCTGAATGAAGTGCTCTCTGAATGTGACTGGAATGCCATGAATTCCCTAGAAACCAACCTGGAAGGTGCTTTGTCTGCTATGGACTTAAAACTTAATTTAGCTATTAATTTGTTGGCACCAATTAAACAGGTTTGCCCAAAAAAAAAATGTGCTCCTTGGTTTGGTCATCAGCTTAGGCAGCTTGTCAATAAGCGAAACGCAACTCTCAGGAGATATAAGCGTACCTCAGAGGCGTTGCTTCTTGATGAGTATCTAAGACTGATCAAGGAGGTCAAGTAACGCTTAAATTATGAACGGGATTGTTACATACAAAAACATCTTGCAACATCTCTCGATGAGAACAAAAATGTATGGAAGGAGATGCGGAACCTTGGCCTTTTGCCAAAGCGAAGGGAGGAGGGGTCTCACGGTTTTACCTCAAGTGCCCTCAATGAGCATTTCACCGAGGTTTCATCCTCTCCCTCGGAAGACATAAGCGAAGCTAACATCATTATAAACTCTGCGAGTGATGACGGTTTTAATTTCAAACCTCTCAATTTCAATGACGTGGTCTTAGCGATATCACATTTTTCCTCGCAGGCGAGAGGAGAGGATGGAATCCCACAATCAGTGGTGTTGAAAGCACTTCCTACCATCGAGGAATATATCGTGAGACTATTCAACTCCTCCTTTGCTAAGGGCATTTTTCCGGAGGCTT
Source organism: Sycophila sp. Sp_5 (assembly GCA_018906775.1). Classification (NCBI taxonomy): domain Eukaryota; kingdom Metazoa; phylum Arthropoda; class Insecta; order Hymenoptera; family Eurytomidae; genus Sycophila; species Sycophila sp. Sp_5. The sequence goes on from JACCID010000391.1 coordinate 20,225, forward strand.
AGAAGAGAGCGCAGGTCATAGCCCTGCAAAAGAAAGTAACCTTGACGACCACCTCGGATTTTCGACCAATAGCGCTGCTTAGCTTCCTTTCTAAGGTTCTGGAAAAAATAGCCCATGACCAAATCACGGAGTACCTCAAAGAACAAAAATTACTAGATCCCTTCCAGACTGGTTTTCGTAAACACCACAGTACGCAGACAGCACTACTCAAACTGACGGACGATGTGCGTATGGCCATTGACAAGAGGAAGGTAACTCTTCTTCTTTTATTCGATTTCAGTAAGGCATTTGATACCATCTCCCCAGCAAAGCTTCTGGGAAAGTTGAGAGGTTTAGGGTTTACCAGGGCGGCTCTTCATTGGATTAAATCATTTTTACAAGGTCGTTCACAAATGGTTATCTCTGCAAAAAATGGAAATTCAGAGTATATTGAAACCAATCTGGGGGTTCCACAAGGGTCCGTCCTGGGTCCCCTACTCTTTTGTCTTTACGTCAATGACCTGCATAACAGACTAGACGGACTCGACATAAAGCACATTTTCTACGCAGACGACCTCCAAATACATCTTCATATTGCAAAAGAAGATCTATCAGATGGTCTGACTCGACTGTCTCTAGCGGCACAAAAAGTGGCGGAGCGGGTCTCTAGCGGCACAAAAAGTGGCGGAGCTCAACACCAGTAAAACCAAAGCAATTTACTATGGCTCAAACAGGAATGTGAACGACATTAACAGCAGGTCACTGCCAGGTATTGGGCTGGGGGACGGAGGAGTCACCAGCCTTGGTGTTGTATTGGACAATAAATTATCGAGGAAGCCGCAGATTGACTCCATCACAAAGAAGGTCAATAAAGCCCTTTACAGTCTGCAGTTTATACGGGGCTGCACCAATGAGGCACTACGCAGGAGACTAGTCGAGTCTTTAGTCCAACCACATCTGGACTACTGCACGGTCGTGTGCTTAGACGCAACGGACGAACAGCGTATCCGATTGCAAAGACTAAGCAATGCATGTGAGAGATACATATACGGAGTTAGGAGGGATGATCATATTTACCCCTACAGGAGGCGATTGGGATGGCTCAGAACGGACTCCCGCAGGCTGTACTTCACAGCACTGCTATTATACAAAATTATCCGAATGAGGGAGCCGAGTTATCTACTTGATTTCTTTTCTGTGTACTCTCCGAGAGCCACTGCTAGGGGTGAACCGCAGGAACTGAGCACCCCCAGAGCGAGCACTGAACCTGGAGCCAGGGCATTTCAAGTACAGGGAGCTCGCTTATGGAACTCCCTTCCTGCTTCTATCCGTCACCTGCCGTCTTATACAGCTTTCAAGAAGATGCTGCGCCAGCACCTGATGGCGATAGATCCCTAACCTCCAACATCATATTTCATCTACTTTGCTTGGCACGGGCCCAGAGAATCATAGACCTACGTAAGTAATTAGACTGTGATATTTTTAATATCTTTCAAACTTGACTGTGATATTTATAATATCTGTAATAATTCCAGTATTTATATATGTATTTATTATTTTATTTATTTAATTGTAATTAGACTTGTGACGTTGAGTTTTGTCCGCGAGAGTTGCGAGACTTCCCCGAACAACGCCGACATAGATTGCACCACAAGTGCCCGGGACTTTCCTGTTGAACGGGCGCCAGGTGTTTGAATCACCGCCCCTGGCTGCTTCCTTCCTTCTGCGCTGGCTAGCTGCTGAGAGAGCTAGAGACCTAGACTCGATAGCCAACGGGGTTCAGCTATCCGCGACAATCGGACAGTTTACACACACGAAACACACTCTCTCATAAATAAAACAACGTCGTTAATTTTGCTCTATTTATTCGCCTCTTCCACTGGCTCTCACAACGACAATACAAATTCTCTTATAAATATAAGGCCTCGCTGGCACTTCGCTAAATAACGCATCCCGTACGCCACACAATCGCAATTAGTATACGCGTCAACTCGAAGAACATTTACTACGACTCGACTTTACTTTCCGATGACTCGCGTTCCGGATCGCGGCACCCTCGCGACAAAACAGCGTCCCGATGGCTGAATTACCCGAGTTACAGCACTCCGCCGACACCTCACCTGCGCAGCGACGACGATCGTCCCTCAACCCGCTGCTCTGCTCCACTCACCGGCGTCCTTCTCTCGCCTCCTCGCAGTGCGTCCTCTCCTACGCTCGACCGACAGACGACTTTCCGACGACTTGGCTCTCGACTTGACTTCGCGACACGACTACTTCTTGACAACTTCTACAAAGACGACAAAATAAAGAGCTTCGGGCTGGAGGTGTGCTGTGGTAACAATCCAGGCAACGAGTGAGCTTCGAAAGATGGCGATCTCGAACGCAGGGTTGGCGTCTCTTGCCCTCTTACTCGCACTCGCACTTCGTAATTAGTGTCTCTCTTCAATCGGCCTAATTAACGAAAAAGAACGTGAGGTGTCGCGCGAGTACTTCATTATCGCGCCTAGAACTGCCCTGCAGGACGATATAGTCGCGGCGCGTGCGACCATAGTCTTGAGAGTTCTGTTACTCCTCTCGACCGGGTTTGCCTGCGGGTGATACGGCGGCGTCGTGACCTGTTTCACGCCATACTCGTCTAACGTCTTCGTCAAATACTTGTTTACGAACTCACGTCCGTTGTCCGTCAGGAGGTATTTCGGCGTCTCCCAACGGAACAGCACAAACTCTTCGAACGCAGCCGCGACTGCTTTACCGTCTGCACGACGTAGAGGCTTAACTTCGGCCCATCGCGTGAAAAGGTCTTGGAATACTAGGAGGTACTTAAATTGGTTTTTACTGGAAGGAAATTCCATAAAATCTGCCGCTACCACGGACCAAGGACGTTCGACGACCCTCTTGCCGATAAGTCCTTGTGGCGCGAACTGAGATGTCTTGTACTCTTGACATTCGCGACAGCTTCTTACCAAGTCATGAACGTCATGCCAAGCTCCAGGCCAGTAGTATTCCCGGGCCAACCGGTCGTAGGTTTTCTCAATTCCGAGATGTCCAGACGAGGGTGCCCGATGTGCCTCCTGTAGCACCTTCTCGCGATGATCCTTAGGGACCACCAGCCTCAACCTTCTTCTAGAGTCGCGATCGGATCCAAAAGGGGGTCTACGCGATGTTGGTACAGCAATCGGCCTTCCAATCAGGGTACTTCATTGGCGTCTCGTCAACTTCGCGCAATCGTCTGAGATACCATTCGTCTTCGACAACGTCAAATTCTGCGACCTCTACTTCGTCCTCGTGCATCCGCGATAAGGCATCTGGGACATGATTTAGAGCTCCCTTTCGGTGAACAGTGTCGAAGTCCCATTGCTGCATTTTGAGGGCCCAACGGGACAGTCTGCCTGTGGGATCCCTCAAATTGCGCAGCCATCGCAGGGCACTGTGGTCAGTTATCGCGTTGAAGTGATACCCCTCTAAGTAGGGTCTCAATTTCTCGATCGCCCACAAGAGTGCTAAACACTCCTTTTCGGTGGTAGTGTAGTTCCTCTCTGCAGGCGTCAAGACGCGACTGACATACACAATGGGGTGTGCGCCATCTTCTTTTTCCTGGGTTAGGACCGCCCCAATTGCAAAGTTGCTCGCGTCACACTGGACGACGAATGGCTGGCTAAAGTCTGGTCTGGCAAGATCCGGCGCGATTGTCAAAGCCCTCTTAAGCTTATCAATGCCATTTGTTGTTCTGCCTCCCAGATCCAGGGTTGATCCTTCTTAAGAAGTTTGAGAAGCGGCACTTTTAACTCGGAATCTTGGTCTATGAATCGCGAGTACCAGCCCAGCATACCCAGAAATCTCCTCAGTTGTTTAACGGTCGTTGGAGCGGGGTATTCCAGTACTGGCGCGACCTTCTCAGGATTAGAACGTAACCCTTCGTGATCCAGAAGATAACCAAGATACCACACCTGCGAGCAGCAGAATTCACATTTGTCGCGATTAATTGACAATCCAGCGTCTCGCAGCTTCTTTAAAATAAATTCAACCCATTTAAGGTGCTCCTCGTATGTCTCGGTGACGATTGTGATATCGTCGAGATATCCGAAGACGTAAGGCTCTACCTCAGGGCCGAACAGCGAGTCGATAAGGTGCTGGAAGGTCATGGGAGCATTGGTAAGACCAAATGGCATTCTCAGGAATTGCCATAGGCCTGATCCTTGCACCGCGAATGCTGTGTACTGCTTGCTTTAGGCCGTCAAGTAGTACTTGATAGTACGCATTTTTCAGATCGATCTTTGCAATGTAGCGGGCGCGACGCATCTGATCAAAAATGGCATCCACCCCCCTGATCGGGTATGCACCTTTCTTCATAACTTTGTTGACGTCGCGATAATCAATGCAAAAGTGGTATGAACCATCCGACTTCTTGATGATGACGGGCGCGCTACTCCACTCGCTGGCCGACTTCTCAATGATTCCCAGGGCTAGCAGCTTTTTCACCTCATCGTGCGCGACTTGAAGCATCTTCGGCGACATAAGGCGCATAGGCTGTTTTATCGGCGTTGCTCCCTGCACGTCTATGTGATGAGTTATCAAGTTGGTAGCTCCTGAGTAATCCGTCTCGTCCGGTACGTACTTCGCGACCAACTCGTCGATCTTTCGTCTCTCGTCCTTCGTTACTTCCGAAATTCCTGCACATTCCGCCGCAATTTTGCCTTCGTCAGACTCGCCATGGTGAAACCTGTGCCAAGGGCCTTCGCTTACACTCCATAATCCTTGCGCGTGTTTTATTTGCACGTCCCACGCGTTGCAAAAATCAATGCCGAGGATTATGTCGTGATTCAATGCGCTCATAGCGCGACACCCCAAAGGACCCGTAAATCCGTCGATTTCAACTTGAAGTTTTAAAGTACCTAACGGTCGCGAGGTTCCTCCTAAAACTCCTCTAATCGTGGTGTGGCACGCTTCCAGGCGGTCTTTGAATTTCTCCGCCAGTCGTGCTCCAACTATCGAGACAGCTGCGCCCGTGTCCAACAGAGCCTTGTAACGTTGACCTGCCAAGGTTAGATACAGGAAATTTCTGTTGTCCGAGTGCATTCCAGCTACTTGCATTTCCGGCTTCATGTCGAATAGTCGGACATGGCTCTCCGCAGAGCTTCGCTCTGCGTCTCCCCCCGCCCCTGCACTTCAAATGCCGGGTGGAGCGAACCACCCTTCGCGACATCCCGGTTGCATTTGCTAGGCCAGGGCAAAGCACAGAGAGGCCATGGCGCTGCCAGGTGGAGCGAACTAACCTTCACGACATCCCGGTTGTCCTTGCTATGCATGGGCAAAGCTTCTGGCTCTTGGAGTAATCGCGCCAAAGCGCGATCCCAGGCTTGACCCAGGAAGTCTTCTAACACCGTCTTCTTCTCGTCTGTCGTCTTCGCGTTTTCGACGTTTCGCTTCTCTTCTTGATTGACCGTCCTCGTCAATAGCTTCTTCATCGCGTCTAATTCGCGTACCAAACTGGGGTTCTTCCCGTGCGACGTCTTATCGGAGATCGTTACCCACGGATGTCTACCTCGCTGGTGATTAAAAGTTTTCTTCTCGCCATACTTCGCGTCGTATACTTCTTTATTATCTAACTTATCTTCTAAATTCTTACTACTAGCGTCTAACTTCTTGTCACTCGCCGTATCGTCTAACTTCAACTTATATTCTAACCTATAATCTATTTCTTCTGGCAACTCTTCTCGTCCATACTTTTTCTGCGCCGCCTCTAGCCTTACGATCGTTACGTCTGGTTGCGCCATTTTGCTGACTTCCCTTCTCGACGTTCGTTTCGCCTGCGTCTCCGACAATTGTTCATTGCTTCGCCAATCGTCTCGACCTTGTGGAGCTGGGGCCATTCCTGTGCGGGGCCAGCAACGCATGCTGCTCCATACACGGATTCCTGCCTCGCTCTGCTACGTCATATCGACCACTTCCCGCTGCAACCGTCATCATCAACTGGCCACCGTCACGTCTGATTGAGCTGGGACCTTTTCACGTGGGACTAGCGACGGTTGCTGAACCACACATGATATCTGTCTCACTCTTCGCTCTTCACGTCACGTCTAATACTACTACATACACCGCCGCGTCCTTCACTTCTACGTCCGCCGTCAAACGTCTGGGATTACTGGCAAGGCCCACGGGTCACTTGGGTATACCATGTCGCAATTACGCATTGGTCCCGCTAGTCCCGCTAATTTTGGCCTCTGTTCCTCCGCCCCGGCGTAGAGGTGCTTCTTGTGTGCTGAGGGCCTCGATACATTGGTCGCGGCAAACGGTGTTGCGCTTTTCAACTGCATCGATGCGTTAATTACTCGAGTTTTGCTCTGACCCAGTTTATTTCCGACTGACTGTACTGGTGGAGTCTACTTGCTGTTGGTGGTCGCGACGAAAAAATTTTCTGCGCCCACACGTCGAAACTTGGCTCCTGTCTGTGTTTCAGTCAGTTCGGGTGGTTCGCTACGTGGCTTCACTGTTTCTGCATATGAGCGGGGGAAGACAGTGAACCATTCTGTCCCCCCGCTTGCCCGTTTCCCCAGGCTGCTCGCAGGTGAGCGCAGTTAGCGCATTTATGGAACGTCGTTCCGTTTGTGCCGCATACTTGGCAGCTCAACTGTTCAGTCAGCTTGTTTGGACAGGAGCCCGACATGTGACCGGTTGCTCTGCAATAGTAGCAGGTCATCGTCGGGGACTGAGCTATTCGATGTCCAGGGTTTGCCGCATGCGAAACAGACCGAAGGCTGCCTTGGAGTCTGTGGCGTCGTCGGCGGTGACCACTGCTGCTGCGGCGGTGGTGTCACCGATTGCTTTTGTGTTGATGATCACCGTTGCTGCGGTGGTGTCCACGGCTGCTGCGGTGGTGCCGCGAAGTTCGGTGTCGGCGGGACAGGGCTACCCTGCTTCCCGGCGCGAGGAGTCGTGCCTTGGGCGGGGGCCTGTCAAGGAGGCTGAGCGGCACTCCCTGCTGCTGTCACCGGGGGAGGTATTGCTGCAACCTCTTCGCCGTTATTACTGCCTTCGCTCGTCTTCTTCGTTTTGCCGCCCTTCTTCTTCGCCTGTTTCTGGGACGATTTACTCTTCGGGGGTGTTGACGTCGGGCTCGCAACTTCTTTCTGATTCTTGTTGGGAATCTCTTCTGAAGCCGTCGCGACCTTAGCGCTCTTAGTTTTGCACCAGAATGCTCCGCTGGAGAATCTAGCCTTTTCTGGCGGTGGAGGTGGTTTGTATCGTCGATTGACTTCCTTCCTTCGCTCCATGCGTCGTCCTAGGCGTTCCAGCGCCTCGAAGCTGTCAATGGTTTTATCTTCCATATAATCGCGATACTCTGGAAGCAGGCCGCGATATACGGCGTCGAGCTGCACGTCTAGCGGCGGTCTCTTCCGAAAATGCGTGATGATAAATTTCATCGACGCGACGTAGCCGGAAATCTTCTCCCCTTGTCCTTGGCTTCTCTCGTACAAATCGTCCCACACGTCGCGCTCCGTCCATTCGCCAATAAACTGTCTCTTGAATGCTCGCTTGAAGTCCTTTCACGTCTCCATATCATTCCTCGCCGTGCGGAACCACGTACTGGCACTCTTGGATAGGATGCTGGGTAGCGCATTTAAAAGCTGCTCGTCGGGATAACCGCCCGCTCGCCTGCAATCTTCCACTCGCGCCAAAAATTCTTCCGGAATTTCTTTCTCTTGTTCGGAGAATTTTAAACTGTACTGTTGAAGTAATTTTACACACTTCCAACTGTCAGTTGTGCCGCGGTTCTCGCGTCTCCTCGTCTGGTTTCTTCGCGATACTTGGTAGTATTGGTCCATCCTGTTCACTGTCGGAATCCGTAGGTGAGGACGATATTTCAGACTCCGACTCGTCCCTTATGGGGTCCCTTCGATGTCGCGATAGTCTGGAGGGCGCCTCCTTCGGGGCTCCTGTAGTTCGCGCGCTAGGTAGCATCTGCTCGGTTTGTTGGGGCCTCGGTGAGGGCATCCTGCGATCTGGGACATCCATAGGAATCTGGTCGTCTTCTGTTGTCGTTCTGGCTGACACGGACCTCCGAGGGTGTTCTCTCCGCGTTGACTCCAGTATTGGTCTTTGCGGTGGGTTTTGCAGGTGTGCCGTTTGTTCAGCTAATGTAGCGAGTAGCTGATAATACACGTCGACTTTCTCGTCATCTCCAGGTTCTTCTCCTTGGATACTATTTTCTTCGCCATCTACGTCCGATATGCTGGCGTCTGATCTCGTCCGAGTTCGTGAAGGTGGTGGTGTCGGATGTCGTGTGCCGGTCGGATCTCGGGTGGGCTGCGCTGCTGTCCTGGAGGTAGAAGGTAAAGGTTGTCCTCCTGTAGTAGTCGGCGGGTCCACGCATTGTGCGACCATACGCAGCGACTGCAGCCTCCAGTTATTCTGCTCCTGGATGTCGTGTTGCAGAAAAATTTGCCGCTGCCCGCCCGTCGACGTCCGGTATCCAGCAACCGTGGCGCTCACCGGAGTCACGACAGCAGTTGTAGGTGGTGGTGGTTGTGGTCGCCGTGGTTAAGGGGAGATTCGTCCTTGGTTCGTAGACGGATTCCCATTCCTGCGGTCGCGAGGTGGACGAGAGCATGGGCTTTGTCAGCACGGTGGCCGTTGGGGAGACACGAGATTCGCCGTCTAGTCCAGGTAAGTCCCTCCGATCCATCGTCGGGGCCATCATTGTCGGGTGTGTCGTCATCCCTAAAGGTTCGTCGACCGTAGCATCCCACGGTACCTCCATCGCCAACATTCTTCTGCAGGATGCACGTAGAAGCCGCTCCCTTAACTCTCGGGGTGCTCCTTCAGGACTGCAGTCCTGTATCCTCAATTGTTCCACTAATACAGCCGGGTTTATCCGGTTTATTCGTTGCGCCAGTTTGGCGACTGCTGCGTTCCTCCTTAAATTGGCCTAAATCCACGCTGTGCATTGCTCCTTGGTAGCCATCTTGACGTAGAGTTCGTCTTTTTATTCGCTATTCTTGGCTCGTTTAATAGCCGGTGGCCTATTATAATCTGTCGCGTCTCCTGAGAAAAGAAAAATACGCGATCTAATTTTCGCGAGCAATACCGCTAAATGCGATGAGCTAGAAAGACGCGATCAAGAACCAAAATTCCTAAACGTTTGGTTACTCCGGAATCGTCAAACGGATACAACCAGGGGCTGTGCAAAGGTACAAGGTCAGTAAGCGGGGAAGGGTGGGGTGGTTCAGTCGCGAGCAACACCACACTTCAATTTTCCACGTTGTAGTCAAGCCAATCAAAATAAATATATGAAAATAAAAAAAATAATTATTCTGGCGATTACTGTTGAAATATTTGCTAAAAAGGGGAAAATTCGTTGATTGAGTGAATAAATAATCTTGATTTAGAAATAAAATTCTTGATTTAAAATTATTATCTTCCTGAAAAATCCACGAAATACTACCGTGACTTGACGTTAAAAACCTGAAATTCGCGAAACCATTCTCGACCTGAAAAATAAAATCTTTCGGTGATGTACTATCTCGAGGAGTGCAGATATTAATTTCGTTGAGTCTTGATTTAATGGGCTCTTGATGCCAGTTCTTGTAAGTCGCGACTGTATTCCGCGGTATTAAACCTTCAATCTTCGCTGATATCCCTAAACGAGCAATATTCTACTAATAAATTGCATAGAACACAAAATTTAATTCAATTTCAATAAATATAGGGCTTTGGCTAACAACTGGGCAACTCAAGACACATGCGACACTTAAATTCTAAAATCATAACTAACATAAAATAATTACTCCAAAAGTGCGAAAAGGGGCGATTTGACCCGTCTATTGCACCCGATTTTATCGGCCGTCGGTGTTCCTCTGTGAATGACTGGCGAAAACCGACTTTCCATCAAATTAAGAGGGCCGAAAAATCAGTCAACCACGCGCAAGAGGATGACTCAGCTTACACTTTTGGAGTCGGGCACCTACCATGGGAAAATTCCCAACGCAATAAAAAGCAATAATTAAAATTACAAAAAAAAAAAAAAAAAAAATTTAATATTAAATTTTAGCTATCTAGTAAGTAATTAATACCACTTACTTGGTCAGGATCCCGACGGAGTTTGTATTTTAATCACGCCCTGCAAACGAGTCGCGTCCCAATCACTTACACAACGTTAAATCTACTCGCGTCAACTAACCTACTCGTCAAATACTCGCGTCATACATACCTACGCTCTCACACTATCACACTCGCCACCCCGCACAATCAAAAATTTCGAACGTCCAACAATTCTTCTTCCAGCTAAGATGGCCGTGTGAAGCGCGCAACTGTATGTTCCCTGTATTTTTGAGTACGCGGAAAAACGTGAAGACCGCGGTCGCGCCACACGTCCTGTACAGGCCTGTGCCTTTTTGCAGGATGTGGTTGCCGGTAATTGCCTTGAGTTGGGATTTGGAACTGATTGTAACAAATAAAAATGTAATGTCTGGTTATTCTGTGATTTATTTCGCAATAACCTACGCTTACACGCAGGTTCCCTAATTTAAATTGCGAATTGTTGCCAATGTCCTTAATTTGAATCGGGGTTTGCAAACACCTGGTTCGCCTTCGCACCGGAATGATTCAGAAACACCCTAATGCGCCCGTCTCCTCTCTCTCTCTTTAGTTGCTTAGTAACCTGTATATCATGGATTTGCTGATACACAGGTTAGTGAGATTTTTTTGGAAAAATAGATAGAAGGTGGATTTGGTGGATGCTGTCTGTTGGAATATAAGTAATTATATATAAGATAAGTGCCCTGGTGTACAAAATATTGTAGATCAATTAGAAAACAATTTTGAGGACCAGTTCATTGAAAATGTTAAGTACAAATACTGAGTTACAACGGAAAGGACTTCATTACAAATCTTAATATCTCCTGTAGATGAATTTCTGCAATTGTTAAGTGACGGCTTAAATAAACTATTGCCACATTCTTTTTTAGCACGTAAACAAAGAGATTTTTTGAACAATAACAAAGATAAATTAAAGAGAAATGAATGCATCGTAATTTGTGATTTTTCTGAATATTACGCCTTTGTTATTCAAAATGCTATTCAAGGTATACACTGGAATAATGACGAAGCTACGATACATCCATTTACAATTTATTATAAAGATGATAGAGATGAGTTGAATATGCAAAGTTTTGTTTCTATTTCTGAAATCTTACTCCATGATACCGTTGCTGTTCATCTCTTTCAAAAGCAATTAGTGGAATTTATAAAAACTAATTTAAAAGGAATTAGTCACATTATATATTTTTCTGATGGTGCAAGTGCACAATATATAAATAAAAAAATTCTTAAACCTCATTTATCATTTAGAAGATTTTAAAATGTCAGCTGAGTGGCACTTTTTCGCAACGTCACATGGAAAAGGACCATGTGATGGTATATGGGGAACAATAAAACGACTCGCTGCTAGAGCAAGTCTGCAAAGAATACATGATCCTATTCGAACACCTGAGGAACTATTTACTTGGGCAACTAAAGCTCTGCCAAACATAACAAGTCGATGCTCTACTAATGATGATTATGAAAGAAAAAGAAGAGCAAGCAATGTTAGCTCGCTTTGGAAAAGCTTTAACGATAAAGGGCACGTTAAAGTACCATTGCATGATTCCGATGTCCAAGCAACAATTAACAGCAAAGATATTCTCATCTGGTAACAATAAAAATATAGTAAAAATTTTCAAATAAATATTACTGAATTAAAAGTGATAAGATTCAGGATGAGGACCTGACCCTCACAGATTGAGAATGAGAACTTATGACCTAATAAAAATGTATTAAAATTTCTATAAATTCATTTAATTTATTTCTATTTAAATGTCTTTATTTCATTTTTTTCTGAAGTCCATGTAGTTCAAATTATATTTATTGTTTATGAATAATATTATTCAATAATAAAACTGGAATAATTATATATTTATTTAGAGAAAGAGACAACGAAGGAGAGGGAGAGAGAGAGAGAGAGAGGGAGAGAGAGAGCGAGAGAAACGACTCGCGGTACTAAAACAAGGCGCGCTACAAGGCCCGCGCGTCTGTGCCCCGTCTCCGACTCTATTTTCTCTATTACTAGTACTAATTTCTCCATCGATGAAAAATACGTTTACGATAGAAAAATTGATGCTGAATACTATGGTTACATTAAAAACCCAATCAAAGTTGAGCCCGATAGTTTAAAATTAGTTTAAAAAATTCATTTGTTTATAACAATTTTATTTTTAATTAATTTTAATTGCAACTATTTTTTTATTAAAATTCATGCTTTTACCTTCAAAATGAAAAAAAAAGTTCCTAGCTCTAATACAACCGAGTTACAAAATTATAAAAATTTGTGTTTTTCCCAAAAATGACAAAATTTTCAAATTTTCTACATCTCAAATTTTCGAAAATAATGGAAAAATAAAAAATTCCTCGAACATGGGTATCTTTTTTTTGACATAGAATCCGTAAAAATAGTTTCAGACAAATCGGAAATCTGACCCTCAGATTTTGTCCGAGTTTGTCCGATTTGTAAAAAAATGACCCATATGCGTGATTATGCCTGTTTCATTTTTAATATCGTAAATGACGGGACTTATTGTCTTGCATATTTCAAAGGGTCCGATGAATTTTTCGCACAATTTTGCATTAATATTTTCGGCTTTATCAGATAATACAAAATTTCTTTTCAAAACGTTATCAACAATTGCTGGTTTCCATTCCCGTTTTCGGAGATTACTGTCCTGCTGGTGGCTGCTGTCTGGCCTTGAACCTTTGACAAAGGTTGCAAGAGTGTACATATTCTTTTGTTTCTCGAAACATTCCAGGCCCATAACATTTTTTAGCTAGATGTACTAAGGATTTTGCCATCCCCAAGTGTTCAGCTGTCGGTACATCATGGTTTTCTTGCAATACCCGTGGTTTTGCGTCTTCATGCGCGCACAACTTCCCCTCTTCTCCGGCATCTGTTTCGTTGAAATCTAGTGTGTGCAGTATTTTTTTATATAGATTGTTATTGTTTTATGCAGAAATCTGGAAACTCTTGCGGCCTTTCTGCTACTGCTTTAAATGTCTTCATGTACCATTTTTTTTTCGTTTCCCCAATAGTGCAAGATAATGCATCGGTGACTCAGTTCCATCGTCCATCGTGCTAATCGTCCTGACGTATTCTCGATACTGTTTAACCATTTCAGTGCTTAGTTATCAGTCAGTCCTAAAAATCGACATCCGTCTAAATAATCACGCATTTTCCATATTGCTCATTTGACTGCTAAACACACAAGTTGGGTGATCGAATAGTTTTTTTAGCCTTGCTTAAAGAACGGCTTGCATAAGCTATAAGGATTTCGTTTACACCATCATTTTGAGTGAGGACAGCACCTAACCCTTTCATACTTGCATCTGTTTGGAGATTAAAGGGTACTTTCCAATTCGGGTAGGACAGTATCGGTGCATTTACTAAACAATATTTTAGTTTTTTAAACGCTGTCTCTTGTTCCTCTGTCCAATCCCATTTTGCTTTCTTTTTAATTAATCTCTGCAAGGGTGTAGTAACATTTAAGACATTAGGTATGAACCTTCTATACCAGGAAATCATGCCTAAAATCTCTTTAATCACCACATGACCTAAATATTTTAATTCTCTTCTGGCGAAATTGCATTTCTCCCAATCTGGCCGTAATTCTGCTTTTTTTAAAACGTTTCAATACAATTTTTATCCATTTCAAATGTTCTTCAAATGATTTTGAAATTATTATGATATCGTCTAAATAATCAAAAACATTTTCTGCCATATCTGGTGTTATTATTTTATCCATAAGTCTTTGAAACGTTGCACCTGCTGCATGCGTCCAAACGGCATCCCGTTGAACTCGAATAAACCCATGCCAGGTACTGTAAAGGCTGTCATCTGTTTAGATTTATCATCCAACGCCACTTGCCAAGAACCATTTTTAAGGTCAATCATTGAAAAAAAAGAGCTCCTTGTAATTGATCTAACATGGAATTCATAAATGGTAGCGGATATGAATCAAAACAGTATCGTAATTTTCCATCTTTCTTTTTTACTAAGACAATCGGCGAGCTCCACGGATTGTGTACAACTATCGCTTACTGTATGTGTTGACAGTAATTTATTATTGAATAAAGAAAATTTCCGCTTTAAAACATTAACTAAATCGATCCCAATGAACATCTAATGTGTTAATTCTGATATAAGAAATAATTTTACAAAACGGTTTTTATTAAAAATCCTTATCCTTCCCTTCTAGCAATTTCGTATTTTAACAAAATTTCCATTTGCCATTGTAGCCATACAATGGATTCTTTTCATTTTACCATTTTTTACTATTTTGTCTGTGAATTCTTTGTTAATAAAAGAGTAACTCGTACCCGTACCAAATAAAGCTTTAAAAGCTTCTTTACCAATACTTACATCTATAAAATTCTTATTTCATCTAATTCGTCCGAACCTCGTCCGCATTTCTCGGTTCGACCCGCACCTCGTTTCTCGTTACCTCATTAGGGTGACAACTGCAATTGCGGGTAAAAACGTCATCCCTTCCGAAAACAGAACAAAACTTTCACCATTTATTTTTACAATTTTGTCTACTATGACCCTGTTTTTTGCATCTCCAACAGGATTGCGACCTATCGTACGCTCTATTGGTTGCATTTACGCTATTCGCAGTATTCCTGTTGTTGCTATTTGTTACTGGTGTTTTCCCAATTTTAGCCTCGAATTTTACCGCTTTTAACGTTTCTTCCACCCTTTCTAATTTTTGTATTAAATATACGTCTATTTTCCCATGACGTCGCAATAATGTGGCTAAAGAAGTCACAAAATACCTAATTCATTTTGACCTTGTTTTCGCTCTCCAATTTGTGTATTTAAATTTTGAGTTTCTTCCAGCGATAAAAAATAATCCCTTATTGCTTTTTCAATTTCCCACCATAATATTAAATTAACTACTTCATTTCTGTACCGAAGAAACGCTTCCCCTCGTAATAATTCCGAAAACCCCCTGATTAATTGATTTACATTAAATTCGTGCCTTACATAATTCCGCAAGTCTCCCTAAATAAGAATAAACATCTTTGCCATCAAAATGACAATTCCATTTCCGCATTGTATCTAATACTCGAGCGGTAGAGTTATTCTCATTTGGCATTTAGAATATATTTTGTCTATCCGTTGTGATGTGGGGTTTGGCTATTGCCCTCTTTAAATAAATTAATTAAGGCCGTTACAAAACTACCACACTACAATCCTTGAATCGCACGCGACCCAAGCTAGATATCCATTTAATAGGCGAAGATTATGACAACGGTGCCGTTAGATTTTCGGAGACTTGTTAAAATCACGAGTTCGATACGGGGACAGTATAAATGCGGAAACATAGTATGGAAGTAACAGAATAAAAATACTTTATTAAACCTGATTGAACTCAGCTTGGCTGCTCCCTCGGTTAGAGTCGTGAGGTCACCGAACACAAGTTAAAATAACGAACAATTGCTCCTGGGCACGAACCAGGGTACCGCCGCAACTTTTCCCCAAAACCTCCTTTGTTATCCCCGGCGTGGCTGGCTCACAGCAAGGCTCCTTCCAGACACACGCACACACAAAGAATAATAAAAATCACTGCCCCTCATGGGCCCATACCGTGAATTTACTCGAGACCAAATTTTAAATAATTAATTACAACAAAGTCTAAACGATTTTCCCGCGACGTCAATGATTCATGAACGTACGAGAGAAAGTGCCGCGCAAGCTCCCGCCTGCTGGCTCGCCGATCTGACGACGACAGAGCCCTCGTGCTCTAGCCTACAGTCGCAGGACGGTACATCGGTCCTCCCCCAGCCTACGAGTATGCCGCTCCGTCGGTAATTCCAGTTGCCACCCTCAACCGAGGAGTTCTTACTCCAGGTGCCAGCTCACCCTCGACTTGGACACTCAGCTTGTACAAGCCACCACCGAATGCCCTACTCGGCTTCAAGCCTCCGGATTCTCTGGACGTCCAGCAGTGGAGCCTAAACCCTAAGGCTCTTCATGCCCATAACCCGCTTGCACTCACACATGCACGCCGCCTGCTGTGCTCCAGCCAACCCTCTCTCCTTTATCACTTTTTTTCTCATACCGTATTCAGATCTTGTTTCTCTATTCTTTGTCGATGCGCCACCGACGTAGGCGTAGATGTTTGCTGTAGTTTTAATATATAAATAAATTCTTTTGGATTGTTTTCCTCATCTTTTCTTATATCTAATCTTTCATCGTAACCGTCCTCGTCCTGTGGCTTATCAACAAATAATGCGGTATTTATTCTAACAGATGAAATAAAACGCTTTCTTAACTCATCCACGGTTCCCAAATTTTCAATTTTAAACCATGCCAAATCCTCTATTAACACCTCTTTGTTTAGTCGGTAAATCCACGACACTCCTATTTTTGCCATGTTGACTAAAAATTTTAATCTCCATATAACCTGAACCCACAAAACTAATTCAAAATATTATTTTAAACGAAAGAAAAAAAATTTCTTCATAAAGTAAAACGAACTTTCTTTGCTTAGCGTCAAACACGGTAATTCGACTGCTAGTGTCACGTCGTACCCTAATTTTCCCGATTTTAGCACCGCATTTCTAGTTTGAGAAAATCTCCCAAACTAATATTTTTTGTGCTTGTTGGTAAAGAATTGACCCAGAGGATAAGAACATCTCGGGGCCTCACTTACCCACAGAATAGAAAAAATAGGCCCGCTCGGTCACCCTGCAATTCGGGGTTGGCCCTCACATTGTTTTTTTCTTTTACTGTACTTGTTAGCACTGCCAGTGTAATGTGACAGCTACCCTAAACTGCTCTAGGAAATCTATTTTAACCATCATAAAAAAAAAATCGTAAAATCTCCGCTTCATAGTACGCTAATCCTAAACAGGCGTTAATTAGTTTATTGTTGTTTCCTCCATTCTAGAAAGTCGCCACCGCACACGTGCACCGCAGCCGGTCATGCGCGCATTTATGTTAAAACAATATTATATTTTTCCACTCTCATATTTAAACAAACTATCATAATTCAATTAAAAGCAATCTAAACCTTTTACTTCGAAACTATATCTATTTCTTGAATGAAAGAAATCGGATAATATTTCGATAGTGTAAGATAAAAT
This sequence comes from Sycophila sp. Sp_5, assembly GCA_018906775.1. NCBI lineage: Eukaryota > Metazoa > Arthropoda > Insecta > Hymenoptera > Eurytomidae > Sycophila > Sycophila sp. Sp_5. Next base: position 37,376 of record JACCID010000391.1, read on the forward strand.
TCCATAATTAAATAAAAAAAAAAGAAACGAAAACTTCTCCTAATAAACTTTTAAAAAAATTAAGTTAAGATAAAATATAATGTTATCTTTAAGTGTTCGCGATTTGCATATTTGAATCGCGCGCCTCCATAATTATCGACCGAGCTCATGCGCGCGTCGCTGCTATGCAGAGTCGACTGGGGCTGCATATACGCGAGCGTGTGCTCAGGCATCTTCGCGCCAAAAGATAGCGTCCCAGCGCCGGCGCTCTCGCTATCTCTCTCTCAAACAAACACTTGGAAGGAACGGACATTTGGTTTTTTTCCCTTCAAGTTTTGTTATTTTCGACCTGCTCATCCCTTGCTTTTTGCTCGTCATCTGTATCTCACCAAGAAGGCTCAGCTACTTAAACTCCTGCTCAATTCTACCACTCTACCGCTCTACATTTATTTGATTATAAATACAAGTAATTTGTCGTTGAAGGTATGAAAGTTGCTGAGCTCAGTAAATAAAGCTCTTTATCAACTCAACTACGTTTATTTAATTCCCCGCCCGCTGTAACTACCATCATTCTAATTCTACGACGCAAAATTCTCAAACATTAACGTTTCGCACAATAAAATAATGGACATTTTTCTTCTAAAAAACAATAGTTAGTGAAAATTTAGTTTTAATGATAGTTTAATAGAAATTATGTAAATATAAAAATAACAAATTGGTTACTGCTGTGCATAAAAAAGGGAGCATTGAATCGTTTAAATTATCCTTTTGTTGTTTCTTTTTCCCAGATTAAAAGCTATTTTTATGAAAATTATAGCTATCACTTCGTTCTTTTTTGCACATCTATTTATTTACATAATAAACCTTAAAAACAACGAGAATTATAATTAAAAATTATTAATAATATTAGTTATTAAGAAACTAAATAATAAATGTAAATTTACTTTAATGGGGGGGTTGTTCTCCCTCTTTCTGGACACTCTCTCTCTCTACCAAGGCCCACCCCCGCAAGGACCGCCTCTGACCTATGCCTAAGCATTGGAAGGCTGACCCACTGACCCCAAGGAAAACCCCGAAATATTTACCTCCAATTAGGAAAATTTCAGATTTTCGTCACCCTCTCCAGTCTCTCAGACAATTGGCCAATTAGGAAACATTTCCATAAGGCTACTGCTTTAGCTTTTCGTATAAAAAGCCCTGCAATTGCTCCAAAAATCACTTCTTCTTCGACCATCTCCAAGGGTTTTCTTCAAGTTCATCTACCCGTCTCCGATTCAACTTTGAAATCAACGCTTCTACCCGCTGATGCTGCCGACGCACTATAGGAAATTTCAACCGATTTTGAAAGAAATCAAATATCTCCGGATCCAGTAAACGTAGAAAAAAATAGAAAAAGCATTTTAAAGTTCAAGTAATTTCTAATAAGGGAAAAATAGTCCGGTCCACTAACAGTTAATCTTTGACCTTCAAATTCAAGGTCAAAGTTCGGATTTTTTGAAAAATATTCCTTTTTCTTATATTCTACGGTACATATGAAATTATTCTGTAGAATCTAATGTAGTAGACTTGTAGCTCTCCGCACAAGGATCATAAATATGCCCTTCAAAATTTTTTTTTACCTAGAGGTCACAGAAATAATCGAGGGCAATCATCGACTTTTCTCATTACTGATTTCCGGTGATTTATCAAAGATTTTGTTCTCCTACGGGTGCGCAGACTCTTACAGAATGTCGCTTGGTAATATAGGGTGAGATCTACGATATTTTGAAGATCATTTGAAGGATAAAATACTTATAAAAATGTCGACCACTAATTTTTTTTAATATAAAATGGTTATTGCAAAAAATTAAAATTTTGTGTAACCATTAGTACAGCACAACTTTCTAAATAAAACATTGATAGCTTAACAATGATATTGAATAATTCTATTTTTATATTTATAAACAGCATTAATTTCATTTAACTGGTTTTTATTATGAAAACAAAAATATACTATATGTATTTTCATATATAGTATATGTATTTTCATTTGAAAATTCTTTTGCTGTCCAACAGCTCTACTGAATCCGACTGTAATGTATTTTATGTTTCTAAACGCGCGTGACTTTGTCGTTCACCTCTTTGCTCATCAAACCGGTCAAAAAGCGCTTGACATTTTTCTTATTCATTCCAACTTCGGGAGTTGGTGCCTGAACAACTAACGTCTTATTCTACTATGTGTACTTACATAAGTTAAAGCGAGAGTTTTTATTTGTATCGAAAGAGTGTATAAGGCTAATTCAGTTACAGATGCATCGTATGGGCATCTCATGAAGTGAAGATAAGTTTATGGTAATGGTTTTGAATCAATTAAAATAAAACTTTTTTCTCAAAATCTCTCCACAAATATTTTGCGTATGTTTATAAAATATGAATCTTTCAATACCTTAGGTTCTTGTATAAATTATATAATTTAAGAAATAATTTTTTTTATAAAAATAACATTTTACTTTAATAATAAATTCGATCTTCTAATTGCTGATTTACAATAAATTTTAAAAACGCTCGTTTTAGAAGAAATTGTATTTACTACGAAATCATAACATAAACATAAATATAACAAGCGTTTTCGAATGAATAGGCTAAGTATTTTGGCATATATATAGTGCAATATAAATTTTTTAATAAATAAATAGTTGGACGGATCATTAATAAAAACAAAATTTTGTTGTTAAAATTTCGACAGTTATTTATGATGGGACGAAAGAGTAATAAGCAATCTAAAGGAAGAGGGAGGCCAAGAAAAGTCAGTAGATCAAGCATTAATAGTGGTCGAAAAAAATCGAAATTAATCAATGTTTCACGAACAACTCTAAATAATCGAGTTCAAGATTTGCTCAAGGATCCAAACTATAATGCTGCAGTTATAGCTATCGCCAATAAAAAAATAAATGCATATAATCAAGAAAAAAAAATGAAAATCAAAAAATACATCAGCTTCCAAAAGAACACACGCCTATTTCGGCTTTAGCTTTCTTGATAGAGAATGATTTCACGAAAAGTCAGTATGAAGCCATAATTAGGGATACAAAAGCACGAGGCTATGATATTTATCCTATTTATCCAACTATACTTGAAGAAAAAAAAAGTGTCATCCACGAAAATATGAGATAGAGAATAGCATTGAAGTTCGTGTAACCTTACAAGAGCTACTGAATATAGCTGGTGAACGGTTATGTGAAGCTATAGTACTCGATTGGCCTAATAGTACATATCGCAACTTAGAAATGCGCGTATCAATAGGATTTGACAGTTCATCATGCCATAAAAATCCTCAACAACAGTATGAAAATGAAGAATATGAAAATCGAAATGCCCAAGTATCACTCTTTGTTACGTGCATTGGAGTAATCCAGCTTTTTGACTCAAGAAATGGCGAGCACTGTTGGATAAATCCAACTCCCATGAGCGTGAGATTTTTTCGGCCAGTTAGGATTTGTTTCGAACAAGAAACTACTGCAAGTATAAAGGCAGAGTACGAAAGGTTTATTATTATTATTATTATATAGATTGCCTGGGTATAACTCAGGGACACTTAGCTTTCGCCATTGTATCCCTATCCCCCTGGCTATTCCTCAGCAAAGTGGTTCATCCCTAAGGCTTTGGAGTAAGCCATTAGGTTGTTTGTCCCCATTTTGCTGAATTGCTCCGAGTCCAAAACCCCTGTTCCGAGCCATTTCACGCGAGCTCCTGTGAGGTTAGGGCACTCGCAGAAGAAATGTTTTGGGGTTTCTTCCTCTTCTTGGCACCACCTACAAAGGTTACTCGTTCCCTTTGTTTTGTGCGTATAACAACGGAGGTTGCAATGTCCTGTTAATAGGCCTATAAGGGTTCGGGCCCCCTGTTTGTCTAGGTTCCTGCTCTTTGAGATCCATCCAGTAATATGCTTTCCAAGTAGCTCCTTGATCCACCTATAACCTTCAGAGTTCTCCCAGGCTTCCCATTGTTCCTTCTTTATTATGGTTCTTATGGTATTACAACCCTCCTGGTATGGTACTCCTATCTCCCATTCTGGTTGATTACCATAGCACGCACCTAGTCTTGCAAGGTTATCTGCCTTCTCGTTACCTTTGTAACCTGAGTGGCCTGGAATCCAGTTGATGATAACCTTGTTTGTCTTAGTCAGTTTATCGAGAGTGTCTCTCGTTTCCCTGACTAATATTGATTTGGTGAGTGGGTTTTCCAGGGCCATTATGGAGGCCTGGCTGTCGGTACAGATTTGTAAAAATCTTCCCTTTACATCCCTCCTCACTAGATTATCTGCACATGCTCTTATTGCAGCGATTTCTGCCTGAAGGACTGTGTTAAAGCTTTTGAGCCTGCAGTTATAGTTGTTTTCCCCGCCTGGTCCACAAATGCCGAAACCAGTTCCTTTCTCTGACTTGGATCCATCTGTAAACCATATTTCTCCATGTCCCAGGAACTGGTTTTCTTTCCATTCTTCTCTGTTCGGTATTCTTGTTTTGAAACGTTTCCCGAAGCTGATATGTCTCTTCGTTTGATCCTGTGAGGACCAAAAGATCTCATCTGTTAAAATTTCTTTTTGGATGGTCATGTGTCCCATCCCGTTGTCTTTCCACTCACCACTGCATATCATTCTGTACGCTGTCCTGGCCGCCACCTCCTTGATATCAAGGTCTAGGCCATTTATGTCCAGCAACATTCTGATTGCAGCTGTGGGTGTACTTCTTCTCAATCCGTATGCCCCCCTCAATGCCACCGCCTGTATGTGGTCCAGACTTTTGATTGAGGTTCTTTTACGGATTGCTTCCCACCATATCACTGCAGCATAGGTCAGTTTTGGTTTCAGTATTGCCTCGTACAACCACAAGACTTTTTGGGGTTCAAGCCCCCATCCTGTCCCAATCGCCGACCTACATTGCATGAAAATGTTTAGTACTTTCTTGCACTGTGAACTCAGATGTTGGTTCCAGTGTAATTTCTTATCTAGGTAGATCCCTAGGTATCTTACTCCCTCTGCGTACGGTATTTTCTTCCCGTAGAAGGTTACTTCCTTATTTATTTTACTTTTATATTTCCTGGTGAAAGGGACTATTTCCGTTTTGTTTGGATTTATCTCTAAGGATATCCCCTGACACCATTGCTTTACTTTCTCCAGTATCCTTTGGATGAGGTCTGGAAGAATTTCTTCAAATTTACCTTTCACCATTATGGCGAAATCATCTGCATAGCCAATTGCAAAAATCCTTTCTTTGCTTAGCATACACAGTAATCCGTCAACCACTAGTAGCCACAGTAGGGGTGAGAGTACTCCCCCTTGTGGGCATCCATCGTTGATTTTTCCTTTTACTTTTTTACCCCTCCATTCACTGTATATGCTCCTGTTAGTCAGCATCCTCATCACCCATCTGACGATGGTTTTTGGGATTCCGTGCTCTTCCAGTGCTCTGCGAATGGTGTCTCTTGTGGTGCAATTAAAGGCTCCCTCAATATCTATGAAGGCTCCAATTACTGTTTCCTTCGTATTAAAGGCCTTCTCGATGTAAGTGACCACCGAGTGTAATGCTGTTTCCGTAGATTTGCCTACGGTGTACGCATGCTGCCCTGCATGTAGTGGATTTTCACTCAGGATTTCATTCCTTATGTAGTAGTCCACCAATCTCTCCAAAGTTTTCAGTAGAAAGGACGTTAGACTTATTGGTCGGAAGTCCTTTACTGTGGAGTAGTCTTTTTTTCCGGGTTTTGGGATAAACGCCACCCGTGTTTCTTTCCATTTTTCAGGAACATATCCTGTGGCAATACATCCTCTGAGTAGTCCCGTGATTAGGTTTAAGATGTGTTCATCTCGTTCCTGTAGCATCTTCGGAAAGATGCCATCCGGGCCCGGTGTTTTGTATGATTCAAAGGAATGAATTGCCCATTCAACCTTTTCCTTAGATATAACTTTGGCTGCAAGCTTCCAATCTGTGGGTCCTTCACACCATTCCAGCGTTTGCGACGCCTCCTCTTCTGTCCTGTTAAAATCAGGATAGCATGCTCTGAGTAGGAGTTCCAAAGTGTCCTCCTCTGTATCAGTGTAGTTTCCTGCCGCGTCTTTTAGACATTGTAATCGACAGTCGTTGTCCTTGGTAAGGAGCCTAGCTAATTTAGCTGTGTCTGCTAGGTTTTCCATGCCCGAGCAGTAGTTCCTCCAACTTTCGGTTTTAGCTGTCTTAACTTCCTTTTTGAATGTATTTAGAGTATTTTTATACGCTTTCCATCCTTCCTGGTCGTTTAATTTCTTTGCTTTGTTAAACAGTTTTCTTGCCTGTTTCCTCAGCTTTTCCAGGTTTCCGTTCCACCAAGGTGTGCTGTTTTTGCTCCCTCTGGGTTTTAAGGGACAGTTGTTTTCATAGGCTCTCACCATCGCCGTTTGGATTTGTTCTAATGTCCATTCCAGGCTTAGGTTTGAACCATATTGTCCTTTAAGGCCGGCCAGTCTCTCGCCTAGTTCCTCCTTATATGCTGCCCAATTTGTATTTTTGGGGTTTCTTCTTTGTTCCACTTTAGGTTTTTTTATTTCTATCCTAAAATTTATGGTCCTATGGTCTCCATCCCTGTATGTGATTCTTGATCCCCATCGTCGCGAGGGTAAGGTCAAGAACCTCCCTTCTATTCGCTGTTACGAAGGTCGGTTCAACTCCCCTGTTCACGATGTCTAGGTTTGTTCCTGTGATGAATTCTAACAGCTTCTCTCCCCTGTCATTTATGTCGGTGCTTCCCCAAACTTCATGGTGAGCGTTGGCGTCACAGCCGACAATTAGATCCAGGTTTTTTTGTCTGCAGTATTCCACCACTTTCCTAATTCCTGTTGTCGGTATTTCTTCTTCGTGTGGGAAATATGCTGCAACTAGTACAGTCGTCCTCACTCGATGTTCGTTATCTTCCAAATCTATCTTGATGGCGGTGATGTCCCTGGAGCTTATTTCCTGTAACAAAATGCCATTAATACCTTTTGTAACGATACAAGCCCGCGCGTTATCGTTACCGTTACTGTTCCCTACAAAAAGTTCCCCGATTGTGTTGAGTCCTCTTATACGTCCTCTCCACAACCAAGGTTCTTGTATTAGGGCTATGCCTGTCTGCACCCTTGCCATGCTCCTCGCTAGAATCGCTGAGGCGCTCTTGCAATGGTGCAAATTAATCTGAGAGAAACGTATCCCAGTAGTAGCCATTTATTTGGCTACACTGTCTGCTGCGTTTCCTCTGGAGCCTTCGCTTCGCCTGCGGCGGTTTCGTTTCGGCCTAGCACCTTAAGGGTTACTGTGCCTACGCCCACCGCAAGTTTGAAGTTCCGGCTCTTTAGAGTGGCCACGGATGGTTCATCTAGACCCAAAACGAGGTAGCCATTACTGGTTCCTCGCAGGATCGCCCATTTTGCCGTTTCCACTCCCCCGTTCTGCTTTCGGACCAGCTTCAGGAAATCCTCGGCAGAATCTATTTCCGGAGGTAGCTTAGCGATTACCTTTGTAATCTTAAGCTCCTCCGGATTTACCGCCCTCAACCCAAGTTCCCGCCCTAGGTTGTGGTCCTTTATCCTTCCTTCTAACCAGGTGCTTGACTCCTTGTCCTCGCAAATGAAGACCATGGTCCCCTTTCTAGGGAAGGATTCCTTGAAACGGGGTACGAAGCCCCCGTCTTCAATGTCTATGACCTCTTTGACGATAGTCTTCTTGATGTTTTTGCATACCTCGTCTGGCATCTCTCCTCCCAGGTAATCCCCACAAGTGACGATTACCCTGGGAAGGTTTGATGCTGTCGAGGCATAGCTACCTTCCTGCCTTGGCTTCTTCAGTAGCTTACCTGTCATTGAGCCAAGGCTGGTGGAGGCGCCCCTTTTCGCCGAGCCTGTGGGTGCAGTAGCAGAGGTGGTTGGTTGGGCGGTTCTAGCCCGCCTTTCCTCCCTTACCCTCTCCTTCCTGCCTCCCCCAAACTTGGGTACAGGTTTGCCCTCCTCTATTACCTGCTGTTTCAGCAGTTTTCTTCTCTGGGCTCCACTCAGGTTTTGGTTCAAGCCCGTCCCTTTGTGTTGCCCAGCTGAAGAAGGTGCCGGTTTGCCAGCCCCTTCTTGGTCCATAGGGATTTCAGAGATTGGTATAAGTACCCGATCTTCCTCATTCCCTAAATTATTGTTTTTATTGTTGTCTTCGATATGGTCCATTTGAGTCCCACGAGTAGTGCGGAAGTGTAGGTCCACCCGGCAGTGGCCGCCCTCCCGGGTAAGGTCTTCATACGACGGGTTTCGACCTGTTCCCCCGAAGGAACCGTTTGCGACACAGCTCCCCTGTGCCATGCATCCCTCGGCACGGTGTCTAACGCCTTGGATTGGGGCGAGTCCCCGTTCCAAGGACGGGCCCTGAAGCGGGGTACCCGATGGGTTACTCGCATTGCCCATCGGAGGACCGCTTCTTGGTCACCACAGGATCCTTGCCCTCCCAGCTCTTGTTAGCGGGATAGGACAGCGTCCTCTCCCTCTCCCAAGAACCGACCCTTACACTGTAGAGGTAGGAAGGCTCCCTGACCGTCGGCGATGGAAATGACGTGGGATAGAACCCGTTTATAGGGCACCCACATCATGATGCGGGATAGATCCGTTTATAGGACACCCGCACCCCATCCCCCACGGTCATCGAGCCCCCCAGTGGATCCCATGATTCAGCCCCTGCACCAACGTCAAGGTCTTGCGATCCCCAGCAGAGGGAGTACGAAAGGTTACTGAAAGAAATAAAGTTTCTCTCTTCACATGCATTCATTTTGTCCAACAAAGGACGAGTGCGTCTTAAATATGAAGTTTTTCCAACTCTGTTTGATGGAAAGTGCTTGAATACAATCACTAACAATCCATCTTCGTCAAGATGTCCGTGCTGCAACCTCACAACATCTCAATTCAGTAATTTAGAAAATGAATTCACACCGAAAGAAGGCTCATTAAAGTATGGATTGGGTCTCTTGCACTGCGAAATCAAGGCTTTCGAACACTTGATGAACTTGAGTTACCGCAAACCATTCAAGCAATGGGAGAGAACTGACAAAGAGAAAGGTGTGTTTATTTTTCATCAAAATGTTTTGTATTTATTTATCCGCGTTAATTTAATTAATTATGCACGACTTTGCTCGCAAGAAAAGCAAATGCGCTTGTAATTACTAGCGAAGCATTAATTTTTCGGAAAATGTTGTTAGCTATTAAATATTGTAATTTTGCAGATAAGTACAAGGACAGGGAAAATATTGTCAAAGAGAGTCTGTACAAGACATTTACTATCCGAGCAGATCAATTGCTTCAAGGTACAGGAACGACGAATACTGGCAATTTAGCTAGAAACTGTTTCAGAAATCCATCTGATTTTGCGACAGCTTTAGAACTTGACCAACGTTTAGTTACAAATATCGCAATAGTTCTTGCCGCATTCAAATGCAAAAAGACATTAAATTTGGAAAACATGAAAGCATTTACTTGGGATACCTATAAACTATATTATTCGTTGTACCCGTGGGCAAAAATGAACCCAACTACACACAAACTTCTCATTCATGGGTATGAAATTGCTGAAAATTTTCCTTTGCCTATGGCATACTTTGCTGAAGATGGACTAGAGTCATGGCATAAGTACTACAGGTCAAACACAACTAATCATTGTCGTCAAAGTTCCCGAAAGAATCGAACGAAAGATCTGTATACTAGAGCAATCGAAATGAGTGATCCTATAGTATCTCTGAGCGGTATTGAAAAGAGAATAGCCATTTTTCGGAAACATCATATCTCAGCTGAAGTCGAGAAATTCATACAGGAAAAGTTAGTATTTACCATGGCATCTAATATATATTTCTCTTGTTATGAAAATCAATAAACATTATTTTTCAGTCTCCTGCAGTCAGCATCTGATAAAGTTGATCTCGACGATTACAGTGATTTTGAAGAAGACAATGAAAATTTAAATGACCACTGATAATTGATCTGAATTCTGAACTATGGAAAGCACAGTATAATTATTTTCAAAAAATTGTGTAATTAAATAGTATATATTTTTGCGAAATGCCATTTTATATTAAAAAAAATTAGTGGTCGACATTTTTATAAGTATTTTATCCTTCAAATGATCTTCAAAATACCGTAGATCTCACCCTATATTACCAAGCGACATTCTGTAAGAGTCTGCGCACCCGTAGGAAAACAAAATCTTTGATAAATCACCGGAAATCAGTAATGAGAAAAGTCGATGATTGCCCTCGATTATTTCTGTGACCTCTAGGTGAAAGAAAAATTTGAAGGGCATATTTATGATCCTTGTGCGGAGAGCTACAAGTCTACTACATTAGTTTCTACAGAATAAATTCATATGTACCGTAGAATATAAGAAAAAGGAATATTTTTCAAAAAATCCGAACTTTGACCTTGAATTTGAAGGTCAAAGATTAACTGTTAGTGGACCGGACTATTTTTCCCTTATTAAAAATTACTTGAACTTTAAAATGCTTTTTCTATTTTTTTCTACTTTTACTGGATCCGGAGATATTTGATTTCTTTCAAAATCGGTTGAAATTTCCTATATTGCGACGCCAACGCTGCCCGCTCCTGCTGCTTGCGTTTCCGCTCCTTGCTGATGCTGCGTACGCTCCTGTACCTACCTCCTAGTGGTTACTGGCGTCTGAGAGAGAGAGAGAGTTACAGAGAGAAAAAGAGAGAAACGTCCCCCTAGGAAAATTTCTCGACAAAATAAAAGTAAGCGTTATAGAAAAATTATATTTTTCTTCTGTTTTTATTTTTCTTTCCTCACTTATTTCTTGCTCTTCTCCTTCTAATAAACCTAAAAAAAAAAAAAAGCAATTTAGGATTTTGGTGCGCCTTTTTAAAGGATAGGGCCTCCGAATTGTTTTTAGGTTTATCACTCACTAACAAATAAAACGATGAAACTGGGGAAGTAAGATCCCTTTTTTTGGTCACATTATTACGATGTAGCAGCTAGTTTCTCGACTTCGTGTTCTACTTCTTTTAATCTTATATGGACCCCTTCTACGCTTTTTTTAAAATACTTCGTAAATCTTTTTACTTCGTTCCTCATCCGCGAGTTTTCCACAATTAATTCTTCTATCGCATCCTCTCTTTCCCTATAAGCGTACTCTAAATCCACTACTCGATCAAAACTCTAATACACTCGACCGATATGTTCACTTTTTCTATTACTTCCCGCCATGCTTCTTTAAGTACTGCCACTTTACTCCTCAACCGGAATTCCGTTGCGAACTCTATATTAAATTCCGGCCTCCCGAAAGAAAAGAAATAAAACAAAAACTTTACAAAGAAAATCTAAAATAGAGAGAAAAAAACTACTATCTCACGTAACACGCAACTACTCGTAATACGCTATCTTAATCCTATTTCTCTACACACCCTCGGCACCCTATTCACCTAAAAACTGTTCGGGCGCCATGTAACAATCCGGGCTCTTTTTTAGGTTAGGATGAAGTGTGGTATTGTTTTCAAGCATGCGCTCAATGCGCCCACGCTTGCGACTCGCGCTACAAGCTCAAAACGCTTGCGACCCTATGAGACGTTCAGTACACGTCTTGCTAATCCTTACGGCTCAATTTGCCGTAAGACAATCGCATCGAGAAGGAACTCACAACGCCTCTTCTGGTTCTTGTTTAATAATCGAACATGAACTAAGAAAAAGGAAAAGAAAACAAATTATTTTTATATAAATAAATCTAATTTTATTTAGATAATAAAAGATAAATAAATTATATACAAAAATACGAATTCAAAATTTAATGAGGCGCGGGTCTCGTGTCGCTGACCTTCACTTTGAAACAAAAATTATATCGCTTTTAACTAGAAGAATAAGCATTAAAAGAAATAAATTATCGATGTTTATCTAATTTTCAATACTGGTGAAAACGGCGCTCCTTATGTTTGTCACCACACTCTTTTAGAATATTTTTTTTTAGTCAATTCCACAAAATTAAAATTAGAAAAATAAAAAATACGACCATATTTTTCATACAACTCTAAATCAATAATATTTTTAGTAATTTTTCGATTAGATGCAACCATTTTGAGAAAAATTGAATTGCTAAAAAATGTTTAAATATTAGCAAATTTATTTTTCAGATGCTATGCGTTTAGTAAAAAAAGCGTTCAAAGCACTTTTGATCCAAAATTTTGTACTCTTTCCGAATCCGGTGTCAAATATAGGGGTTCTCATTTGGAAAAACAAAGTTAAACTTGAAATGACATTCAAGATTATGGTCAAGGTCATAGTCATTATCACCGGCGAATAGCCAAGAAAAAATCCTATGTCTTGTTTTAAGCTTTTTCACCTAAAATAAAATCCCACCGAGTTATTTTGCCGTTCCGGTACTTTTGGCCAACCCTGTATATAGATATATACGATGTATGATCGTGGAACCATGATGAGCTATGACTTGTACCTCTGTTACAAGTCACAACTCATCATGGTTCCATTGAGCACGACGACTATCTCCACGCTCTTCTCATCAAATTTTGGATGTAAGAAGAGCTCCCTTGAGACACTGAATCTCATCTGATATCCACGGAAGAAGAACGTGAAGCTTAATCTCGACAGCTCACTTGCCATCACATCAAAGTTCCTACCAGAATGAAGAAAAGAATGACTCAAAACACTCAATCTGGACAGCTCTACAAGAAGTTTATGGAGAAATACCTGAGATGGGACACTTGAAGCAGGTGGACTTAGCTGCATGTTGCTCAATTAATTTCTCACCGTTCTATCTGCCGCATCATAGTGTCCTCAAACCTGAGAGTGCCTCCACTAAACCTCGAGTTGTATTCAATGGTCCTCTCTCTCATTTGTATGCACTTTTGCACTCCGCCTTGCTCCCTCCATGGGTCTTTTCCGACGTCCACATACGTTCCCGTCGGCTTACATCCACCCGCGACACCGATCTCCTCTTCTATTGGCCGACCGCGACCAGCTGGGCCACACTCATTTCGCTTTCCGCCTGCGCATGCACATCCCATTATAAGCGCCGCACCAGCGAGGGTCACGTTGGCGGCCTGCTCGTCGAGCTCAACGAGCGCCCGTGACGTCAGGCGCGTAGTTGGCAGGTCCGTTTTTCTTTCATTCATCGTTCTTCCATCTCTCTCGCACTCGCCCGCCACGTATATCTCCGTCTGCGCTCGCCTGTAAGTCTCGCACTCTCTATCTTCCTCCTACTTGCGCGCCGGCCCGTATGTGTGCTCCTTCTCTCTCGCACTCGTACTCGTGGTTCGCGTTCAGCCGCATGATGCGCGCGCATGCCAGCGTTTATTCAGGTGCACGGCGCACCCTGCAGGTCGCTACGTGCTCTACTTCTCTCTCGCGCGGGTCATGCGTATAAGTGTATGTGTATGTGATGTGCAGGGACGCTGGTTCGGGCGGTGGCGGCCCAGCCGGTAATGGCCTGCCTGGGCAATTTCCCGGCACCGAGCAAAGCCATTGACGGCCTCTCAGTGCCTCGTGCTCACCCGGTCTGTTCTCCCCGCGCGTGCTCTCTCTCTCCCGCAGACATGAGCTGGCTGGTGTGGTGAGGCGTTGCCTGCTCCACGCCTGTCACTTCGGTGAGGTCCCAAAACGTAAAGAAGCTCGACTTTTGTCAAGTATTATTCACTCAAGAATTTACTTAAATACTTAGACATCAGACATTCTATAGAGAATTTTTACAAATTAATTTGTAAAACAAAATTCATTTTTGCATCAAATATAATCACCCCAAAGAATAATAAATAATGCATAAATCAGAATAATCCGAATAATTCAAAATAATCGTAAATTTTCAGGATGTTCCGGATTTTTTAAGAGAAGTATTCACAGTAACAGGGAGTATACTTGTAATGCGGAAGGACTTTCGAAAGGACAATGTCCTGTTGATAAGACCCATCGTAATAAATGTAGAGCGTGTCGACTAAAGAAATGTTTTGAAGTATGCATGAACAAAGATGGTAAGAACAAATTTATAAATAATGGAAAATATAAAGATAACTAGCAGTCAATCTTTTCTCGTTAACGATCGGTAGGTTTATTTATCGTTTTGATATTTGATATTAACCCTCCGATATTAACCGGTGCTTAACCCTCATTATACATTCAAAGGAAACACAGAATCGCTCTTAAACTCGTGTCTCTACTACCTACACTACACTCTCAAAATTCAACTCACTCACACCCCATCGAGGTTTTAGAAGATCTCTTTGAATCAACGAAGAGCACTTGCCCTAGTCAATTAACTAGGAAAACACTAGTCAAAAATCAGTCACAGCCAGTAAAATATGACATGCAGCGTGACCTAGGACCTGGTTCAAAGGAACCGACGAATCAGGCGAATCAGATTGTAACAATCGGGTTTTCTACGGGGTAGGAGGAGGTGTTCCGATTTTCTTTGGACTCACTACGTCCAAAGAAAACTAATCGCGAACGAGTTCAGTAGGCTCGTTACAACCCCGTGTTTCCAAGCTCAATACGTGCGCAACCCTAAACGCATCAAGCTCAATACGCTCGTAAACCCCACACGCGCAACTTAAATAATAATACGAATTTTAATTAAACGGAAAGAATTAATACACGGTTATTTCACTGAAAACTTATTTAAAATTTTATTCATCATAAACAAAAAGAATAAAAAAATACAAAATAAATCTTATTGAATTATTGAATTTTCATCGCTTTGAGTGCGCTTATTAAAACTAATAAGGTTTTGGCCTGTTTGCTGGCCCGGTGATCCTACAACAGATAAAAAAAATGCCGATTATAACATTTATCTGATAATGTGGTATTCCCTACTATTTCGCGGCAAGCCCAATTGCACACGCTCATTACGCGTGGCAATCTCCCCTAGAGGTTGGAGTTCGGCTCAGTGCGCCGAGTGGACTGAATTCGACAGTCAGCTCCCGTTCGCTCCAAGCCGCTCGATCCGAGGCGCGCACCGAGGGGTGGGAACGCTCGGGAACGCACGTGCTCTCCGGCCATCGCGGTCGCGCTAGCGCAAGTATACAGGATGGGGAAAAAGTATGGAAACCCCTAGGTTTCCGTCAAGGCTTGGTCAAAAATAAAATAACCAAGGTTAGACCTAATGTACCTTTAAACGAGGAGTTTGGTGGTGACTCTGGATTTTACCTTAAACCTCATTTACAAGGTTATTTCAAGGTCAGGTTTGTTTTTTAAAATAGGAACCCCTATTTTTTACACCGGAAACGGAAAGAACGGAAAATTCTACGTTCGGATATGTATCGAAGTATGAGGTCGGCATTACCTCTAGAGGCCAAACAGAGGTCAAATAAAACTAAGTGTTTCAACCATGTGGAACGTATGGTACATACTTTGATACATATCCGAACGAAGAATTTTTCGTTCTTTCCGTTTCTGGTGTAAAAAATAGAGGTTCCTATTTAAAAAAACAAACCTGACCTTAAAATGACCTTGTAAATGAGGTTCAAGGTCAAATCCAGTGTCACCACCAAACTCGTCGTTGAAAGATACATTAGGTCTGACCTTGGTTATTTTATTTTTGACCAAGCCTTGACGGAAACCTAGGGTTTCCATACTTTTTCCCCACCCTGTATATTACATATACGCGCGTCGCGTACCGACTTATGTGTGACAAAACTATTGCTCGCGTTTGCCGAGCAATACCTTTGTTACAAGATGAATGCGATGAACGAAACGAAACCAGGAGCGAAAACACTGTAGCTAACTCACCCTTTCAAACCAGGGTTTACGGAAAATATTGAGCAGATGTGGATTGACTCCTGGGTGAGCCTGATTCTCTACCTTGAAAGACCAATACGAAAAAGGTCGCTGAGCAAGTACGTTGAACATTAGCAAGGAGGGGGAGACACGGAGCCAAGCTTCGTGGAGAATAATGTACGTTTTTCCGATCTGTCTCGGACACACCAATCGCTATGATATATCAAAACAATCGAAACTTTGTATATCTCACACTAGGTGGTCAGAGATATAAAAAGCGCTGTTGGGCATGGTAGCCGCATTTTTGATTGTAGGACCACCACTGGCCGAGAGACATAAGAGGTTATTACCTAGCCTGAGAACCTAACCAATTAAGCAGTCTATACGCCACATGTCGCGTAAAATTATCAAGGGCGCACGGAGTAGGACCCTCGTTCTAATGAAACAGTCGGATCGATATTACCTGTTCCGATACGAGGAGTAGATATTATGTTTGATAATAGGCGCAGCGCCAGATACATCCCAAAAAATGATATCAAGAACGCGTACTGGCAAGTTCTTTTGGACACACCTATGACCTTCAACGCCTCACAGATGTGTTATTTGGCTTTGAGATTCAGCTACATGCATTTGGCTATTTAGATGATATCATAGTAACTGAGACCGATGAAGAAAATCTCCACAGGGTAGAGTACGTGTTAAAGCAATTGAAGAACGCGGAATTCAACATTACCCGAGACAAGCATAAATTCTGCTGTTCTCACGCGAGGTACGTGAGATTCATTGACGAAGGCTTAGAGATAAAGGTGCCGTTATTGAAGTTGTTGGGGAACAATCAGCCGTGGACGTGGGGACAAGATCAGCAAGTCATTTTTGAGAAGATGAAGCTTCAGTTGACTGTCGCACCTGTATTAACGAGGTCTGACTTCACGAAGCCTATTACAGTACAGTACGATGCGACTTTGCTGTAAGAGCAGTATCCACGCAGGAAAAAGAAGTAGAAAAGCATCCGATGGTGTATGTAAGCCAAGTATTGACGTAAGCCCAGAAGGACTTTATGACGACGGAAGAGAATGCCTGGCATTGCTGTGGATGGTTGCGAAATTTGAAGGATCCGCCGAGAAGATTAGCGATGTGGCTGTTGAATGGTAGAACTTAGATATCATACATCCGAAAGGTGCCTTGAATATCGACTACTCGTATATGTAGCGTATGCTGTGTTGGTATGCGAATCGTCAGTCGGTGAGGTAGCGAGTAGAAGTAAACAAACTCGCTAGAGATTTTGATCACTACAGAATATATAGTAGTGGCAAAAAATATCCTTTCCAGTCTTTCCGGCAGCTATTCCATATAAGCATTTCGGTTCTTGAAGTCACCATAGCTGACGCTAGGCTTAAAATAAAAAGATAATTTCATTATCTTCCTGCGAAATTAACAATAAAATTTTATTTTTGTAAATTATACGATTATTATTGCACATCCCTAAACTATCCCGCACCATCACTTATACAAGTCGAAGCAACATCGGGTTACCGGGGACTTGGCGATTCCGTGGCTTAAGTTGCCTTCAACCAAGGGCTGATCGTTAAATGGTATGCCAGAGGTGAGGATTGTCGAAACTCTGGCTGCACAGCCGGATTACCAGAGTCCTAGAGAAACCCAGTGCACCAAAATTGTCGGCAGCACGGTGCAACCTCTCTAAGTTTAGCTATTCAGGACTCCCAACCTCTAGCTATTCAGGATGAACGTTGGGATAAACGTTCTTATACAACTCTTATACAACGTGCACATTACTACGTGCATCGATTTGTCTAGAGTTGCCCCGAATGTCAGAGATAAAATGTCTCACAGCAGATTCCTCAGGGAAAGTTTGGGAAGAGATGGAGGTAGCAAGAAGCAGCATAAATACCTGCTGTTCTTTTCGCCCGATGGATTGAAATGATTGAAGCATTTAAGACGAGTCGATGGAAAAACACTATCCGCTACGTTAGAGAAGTGGATCTTATTCAGATTGGAAGTGCCGAAATACTTCCTGACGGATAATGGCTGAGAGTTCGTCAATAAGGGATCCCACCTAACCATTCACAGGTGAATCCAGTAGAACGCACCAATTGATGGCGATGATCGCTAAATACGGAACAATTACCTGCTGTCCGGCTCCCGCATCCGCATAATTTTATAAAGTAAGAGGGATATGAAATACAGCCTGCGGGAATCAGCTCTTATTCATCCCAGACGTCTCCTGTAGGGTGAAATGTGATCATCCCTCCATACTCAGCAAACATATCTCACACAAGCATTACTTAATCTTTGCAGTCGAATACGTTGCTCCTACATCGCGTCTAGGTACAGTACAGTAGTGCGTCTAGGTGCAGTAGTCAAGGTGAGGTTTGTTACGTCCAGAATAAGAAGTATAGGCTAAATTTATTCGTAAAAAAAAAAAATTAACATGATTCACACAATTTCAAATGTTACAGATTTTAATGCTTAAAACTTTAAGTGAAATTACAAAGTTATACAATCGTCAAGCGCAAGACACGATGTATTAAAGTTTCTTCTCTTAAAGGTGCACATAGGAATTTTGGTACGTCGTAAAAAGAGTCGTGTTTATTATTTTTTTTAATCATCGGCTTTTTATTATTCCGTACTTATTTCTCTCATTTCTCAACTTCTTATTATTCCACACTTATTTCTTTTTAGGACGTAATAGGTTGCACGAGGGACTCAGCTACTCCCCTGCTGAGCTGCTCAGCGGTACAGGCTTCGGCAAACCGCAGACAATACAGGTCTTTATTTACCTTTTTTTCTGATGATGTCAATCTTTGGCCTCCATGAAAGTTTACTGTCCAGTACAACCCCTAGGCTTACAACCTCATTATTGAACGAGATGAACATTCCTTCTCCAAGCTCAACTCCTGGCAAGATTCATTCTGATAAATCCTTAACATTTCTGTTAGAACCGAATAATATAGCCTTTGTTTTGCCAGTGTGAAGCCTAAGTCCAAAGCGCCCAGCCCATCCTGACACTTCCTTTGCCGCAAGAGGTAACCGAGCCAGTCCCTCCAAAAATCTTTTTTTGGTGGTATGAAGGTAAATTTGAATCATCCGAATACAAAATATGTTTAATTGTGAGGCCATTGAGTGAGTCTTTAAAGTCATTGACATATAGATAGAGTAAAAGAGGACCCAGAACGGATCCCTGTGCATCTCCCAGATTAGTTTCTACGTAGGCAGAACAATCAATATTTTGAGTAACCATAGTCTGAGAGCTGTTTTGTAAGTAAGATTTAATACACAGAAGAGCTATTCTGAAGAAGCCAAGATGTCTGAGCTTAGATAACAAATTAGCAGCCGAGATCGTGTCAAATGCCTTACTAAAGTCAAAGCGAAGTAGCAATGTTATCTTCTTATTGTCAATGGCCATGCGAATGTCATCTGTCAACTTTAGCAATGCTGTTTCTGTGCTGTGATATTTACGAATATCATTTTGGAGGGGGTCTGGTAGTTTTTTATCTGAGAGAGAGAGAGAGAGAAAGAGAGAGATGGATATAGATTTTACAATTTATTCGCCCTCAATATAGTGTAGCGTGAAAACGGCAACGTACAAATGTAAGTCACTAAGATACGCGCCGGGTTCGCGACATGCGCTAGTAACATGTACACAATCGAGAGCATGGAGGTAAACGAAAATCCCCCCCCTCCCCCGCGACGAACCGCGAAAAGAAAGGGGATAGCCAGCTCGCGAGGGCTATCGCGGTTAATGAGCCCAAAACGATCGCTCTCTCGTCCATCAGCCTCGCCTGGAAAAGGACCAAGAAGGACTGAGGAAGGCGTGCGGCACAGGAGTCGACCAGCCAAGGGCAAGCCAGCCGACCCGGCCAGCAGTCTCCCATGAGAAGACGACGAGCCGGCGGAGAAGCAAACACCATCTCCGAGGGGAAGGCCGCCGAGACAGCCGATGACGGAATCCGAGAAGCGACGCGCCGCATGTCCACACAAGTGGAAGAGCCGATAAGTATTTTCGGTCTCTTTCGCGAACGCGTAGAAATTAATTGTAGATTGCAAAGGCGAGCGTGCGAAGTGGCTTAAAGCCGAACTTAGCGCAAAGTCCCGTAAGGACTAGATTGTGAAAAGAAAGGAGAATGCGCAGTGAGGGCGAATAAAGTTATTCATTTTAACTGTGCCACTTATTGTTTTCTCCACTAGTCCCGTACACCCACGACCACTCTGCCGCCGAGTTAGCCCAGGCCGAACGAGAGATCGTGGTTGGACGCGAGTGTTCGGTAACTGGTTGATCCAAGAGGCTAGAATGTCAAGGTTAGACAAATAATTGCGATCTTAGACTGAAGCCGAGGACCCGCGCTTCAATAGGCAAAAAATAGAATACATAATATAAAATACATAACAATTACATTTCTTACGTTCCATAACTTGCATGTTTTTTAATTATTAATTTTTCTAACTGTGGCTCTTTGTGTAGCTGCACTTTTTGGCTGAAGTAAGACAGAAGTCTCAAGACAAGATAAGTATCCAATGTTGCGCTCCACGTGTAGGAATGCGGGGGAGGAAAGGCTTACTAAGCATACGTTATATTGGTTACTCCGCGGAAACGGTGAAGTCGCAATAAAGAAATTATTTTACATTTTCGTCACCGAAGTTGATATAGACGGACGTGCGCTAGCCGGTCTTCTGCTTTCTTCCTTCGTATTCTTCTTAAGTTCCTTTTGTTTTCCGCGAGTCTGTGTGTGTTAGCCGCCGTACTCCCTGCAGCATCAAATCTGAGTACAATCGAGTCCCGAGTTGAAAACAAAGGAAGACAGAGCAGCGTCTCCCTCGTGCGCCATTATCCTCGAGGAACAGGATTAAAAAGGTAATCCTTTGACTAATAAATAATATTCATATGTCTTCATTTATATCTCCCTATATTATATAGTTATAAGGTTAAAACTAAAGATTAACCTCATCCACCCACCTCCCCCCCTCCTCCTCCCCTCTCGACCCCCTCCTCCACCCCTCCTCTTTTTTATTTTCCTCTCCTCTTTTTTTTCATTATATTTATGTATATTTATCATTTGATGTGTTTTTATATACAGGGTGTTCGAAATGTTCCGAACCCCCCACTTATAACATAAAGTAAGCATTTTGGAAAAAAATGTTAAATACAAAAGTTGTTAAGTTTTGAAGGTTGAACTAAATGATGACCTTGGATTTGTTATTGGTTATCATTTTCAAGGTCATTTAAAGGTCATCTTTAGTTTTTTAAATAGGGACCCCTATTTTTTATTTCAGATTCTGAAAGAGCACAAAATTTTACATCTGGATATGTACCCACGTTATGTCTCAAAATGACCTACAGAGGTCATTTAGTGGTTAAATGATTATTTAGTAGCAGAAAGCCAAGAAATCCCGATTATTAAGAACTTTGAGCGTATCTGACCAATACTAAAGTAATTTGATTTTGCAAGACAAACTTTATGGTGGCGTTAAATTGACATTGCCCTTGATTTTCAAGGTCATTTGAAGGTTAACTTTAGTTTTCCAAATTAAGCCTCCTAGTTGTAATTCTCCATTTTGCACCAGCGCTAAATTCTGCATTAGGATTGTAGAAGGTGTAATTGACACTGGCGTAAAATAAGCCTTAGGCCAGACAACCACATAACTCGGGCGAGAAAATGATAAATAAAAAAATGTCTAATCAAAATAAGCCTTAGGCCCAACAACTACATACCTCGGGGGAGAACATGATAAATAAAAAAATGTCTAATCAAAATGAGCCTTATTGCTCAGGCACGGGAGGTACAACTAATTAAGGTAACATCATGGGTGATCCAGCCAACTAAGGCAAGACCATCGGCGGCCCAGCCTACTAAATCAAGACAGTGGACTATTCGCCCAAACTGAATTTTTTTAAAATGTCGTTGACAGGAACTTTTTACAACAACTGTTCAAATTGTTGCCCATTAACAGTTTGGCAATGTGCTAACCGATTGTAAAAGGCTGCAACAACATTTCGCAAGATTTGCTGAGGTATCAAGTCTATTTCATCAGTGATTCTTTGGCGTAATTCATCCAAGTCACGTGGTTTTATAAAATAAACTTTATCCTTCAAGTATCCCCAAAGGAAGTAATCAAGAGGCGTTAGGTCTGGGGACCGAGGTGGCCATTCAATTGTACCTCTCCGCCCAATCCATCTATCATGAAATGTTGCATCTAAATATCGGCGAACATGAATACCGTAGTGTGCAGGAGCACCATCCTGTTGGAAGTAAATTTCGTCCAGATTTCCACCCGTTAAATTCCGTATAGCAGGTATAATTTGGTCTCGAAGCATGTTTTCATACATTGCAGCATTTAAATTACCTTCAATAAAGAAAGGGCCAATTACTCTTCCATTAAATATGCCAGCCCAAACATTTACTTTTTCAGGATGTTGCGTGTGGTCCGCTCTCATCCAATGTGGATTGATGTTACTCCAGTATCGACAATTATGTCTGTTCACTGTTCCGCTTAACTCAAACGTGGCTTCATCAGAGAAAACAATGTTATTGAGGAGCAAAGGATCATCAGATATCATTTGCATCATTACATCAAAAACTCTACCCTTCTATCAAAATCATCTTCAGATAATTCCTGTACCAACTTTAATTTGAAAGGATGCCATTTGTTGAGTTTCAAAATTTTGTGCACAGATGCAGCTCCCATTTCATGCTGGTGTGCACAACGTCTGATGCTGCAATGGGGGTCCTCAATAAATGATTGTAATACGTCTAAGCTCTTTTCATCATTAGACGATGATTTGGATCTACCTGATTTAGGACGATCTTTAATACCACCTGTCTCTTCAAAACGTCTAATTGTACGAATTACGGTACTTTTTGAAATAGGGTTGTTTTCTTCAACTCTGAATGTTTCATTCAATAAACGCTGTACCTGTTTGTAACCTCTCTCTTGATCACCCCACCCTCGCATCATCAACAAAGATATTCTTTCTCGTTCAGTAAGATGTGCCATTTTTCACTACGATTAAAAGTACAATTATTGAAAATTAATACAATTATCTGAATTTCGAAGTAAGAGAACTTCACTTAACTCTTGAAAACAGAAAAGTAAATAGGAGTAAACAATTGTTAATTAACAATTATAAATGAACTGATTCCTAAAAAGAATAGTGAGCAAAATCTTCTAAGGTACAAGTAACGATCCTGAAAATGCTATGAATCATGCGTAGAAACTCGTAACCCTTGCAAAAAATTATTGCAATAAAAACTGTTCATGTAAAACGGTTAGATTATTTTGCTTTTGAAATTAATAACCCCCAAGTGTCCTATGTAGATCATTCCGAGCCATGACGTGGATATTGTACATATCTCCAGACCTAAAATTTAATGCTCCTCCAGAATCCGGAATACAAAATGAGTCCCTTTTTAATAAGCTGAAGATAACTTTCAAATGACCTTAAAAATGAAGGCCAATTTTAAAGTGACCATAAAGTTCGTCCTAGAAAATCAAATTATGTACTTTAGTATTAAAGTACGAAATTTTTTTTTTCTTTTCGTCAAATACACCCAAAGTTCTTAATAATCGGGATTTCTTGGCTTTCTGCTACTAAATAATCATTTAACCACTAAATGACCTCTGTAGGTCATTTTGAGCCATAACGTGGATACACATCCAGATGTAAAATTTTGTGCTCTTTCAGAATCTGAAATAAAAAATAGGGGTCCCTATTTAAAAAACTGAAGATGACCTTTAAATGACCTTGAAAATGATAACCAATAACAAATCCAAGGTCATCATTTAGTTCAACCTTCAAAACTTAACAACTTTTGTATTTAACATTTTTTTCCAAAATGCTTACTTTATGTTATAAGTAGGGGGTCCGGAACATTTCGAACACCCTGTATATTTAAAAAATATTCCTGCTTCTCTTCAACTATCCTCCCCCTTCCTCCTCCTCCTCAGTAACCTCCACATTATTGAACCCCTCCTCAGCTCCTCCTCAATTTTTATGAAATTGTAATTTTAGCTCCAAAAAATGTGGATAAAAAATTTAAAATAAATTTCTTAATCGTATAGCGATACAGTCTACGGTATATTGAATCATTAAGGAGGCCAGCCTGGGTTAAATTGAAAAAATTCACTTTTCAGTATAATAGCTATGAAGATTTTATGCATCACTTTTGAGTCCTGGAACTTTTTACACTTTAAGTACTCATATAATGGAAGGTATTTATTCACTATTAGGGCCCAAAAAGTGTTCTTTATCTCTACTATTGTTCCATGAAAAATATCCTAACGATTTATTTATTTGTCCACTTACCATAGGTTTTTTTCTAATACGATGACTTATATGACACCTGACCAGGCTTAAATTACTTTTCATAACTTGCACCTCAGAAGTGACGGATTACTTTTCTGAAAAAAATGAGAAAAAAATTATTGTAGACATTTAAGTTCAAAATATTAGGCTTAAAAATAATATTTTAATTATATAAATACTTAAAGTGTAAAAAGTTCCAGGACTCAAAAGTGATGCATAAAATCTTCATAGCTATTATACTGAAAAGTGTATTTTTTTTCAATTTAACCCAGGCTGGCCCCCTTTACATACCAAAATAAGATATTAATAAAATAATATAAATAATTAAAATAAAATCAATTATATCGCTAAAGCAAATGGGTAAATGAAGTTTTGTATCGTATATACAGGTAAAGAGAAGGTGAAAAATTATTTTCTAGAAATCGACTCAAAAATAAATAAATTCAATGATATCGGTAAAGTAAAAGAGTAGATTAATGGGAAAAAAGTGAAAATTGAAAAATGACTCAAAAAGTAAACAGATTTAATTGTATCGCTAAAGCAAAGGTGTATAAACAAAGGGGGGAAAAATAAAAAATAGGAGGTTTGAATAACATAGTAATAAAAATTATAAAGACATTTTAAATACTGTAGAAAAATGTTTAATTGATTTATCTGATTATAATGAAATATTTGGAGCAAAAGAAATTCTTACATCAAGAGATTTTCGACAAACAGGGTGGGCCATTTTAATCAAACCAACCAGAAATTTTGGCCGGTTCACGATGTACAAAAAATTATTTAGACAAAGTTGTTTGGGACAAAATCGAAAAATTACTAAAAATATTATTGATTTAGAATTGCATGAAAAAGAAGGTGGTATTTTTTATTTTTCTAATTTTTAATTATGTGCAATTGTCCTAAAAACAATATTCTAAAAACTTAAAAATTAGAAAAATAAAAAATACCACCTTCTTTTTCGTGCAATTCTAAATCAATAATATTTTTAGTAATTTTTCGATTAGATGCATCCTTTTCGAGAAAAAAATTGAAGAGTTTAAAAATGTTTAAATATTAGCGATTTTTTTTCGCAGAAACTATGCATTTATTTAAAAAAGGCTAAAAACACTTTTGACTCTAAATTTTATGTTCTTTCAAAATCCGGTATCAGAAATAGGGTTTCCTATTTAAAAAACAAAAGTTGACCTTCAAATGACCTTGAAAATAAAGTTCAAGGTCAAAACTTATTTCATAAAAAGATGGCCCCCATTGTCCTAAACAACTTTTGTCTAAACAATTTTTTGTACAACGTGAACCGGCGAAAATTTCTGGGTAGTTTGATTAAAATGGCGCACCCTGTATGTTACTAATTGTTTCATCTGGGAATCGAGTTACTGAGAGTTAATGGAAATTATAAAAAATAGGTATACTGTGACAAAATTTTAAATGTATGTCATTAAAGAAAAATAAAAATATTTCGGAAAATGATATCGAATTTAAATTTTGGCTGTTAAATGTGGACAATGGGAGTTTTTTACCAAAATATGATCGAGAAAGTAAAGTAACAAAAATCCTAAAAACTATTATACAAACGAAAATATTTTAGATGAAATTTTTGGATACTTAAAGATATGAAAAATCGACATTTTTATGAAAGTGTAATTTTAACTTCAAAATCGTATAACGATACAATCGTATACCGATACAGTCTATGAAATATTTAATCATTGAGATAGCAGAAAACGATAATAATGAGCATTTAGTAAATAAAATTAAAAAATGACGCAATTATCGTGTTGCTGAAAATTTAAATTGAAATAATAGTTTTAAAATAAAATAATAGTTATATAAATTATTTTCTGGAATTTGACTGAAAAAATAAATACATTCAATTATATTGCTAAAGCAATTAGGTATCGATTGCCAGTGTAAAAATGAAGATTTCCATTAAAAACAATAGGTGTCCTTGAAATAACCTTGAAGGTCACGTCCAAGGTCAAGTATAAGGTCACCATTGAGTTCCTCGTTGAAAGTTACACGAGGAATAGCTTTACCGCTTGCAAAAATATTCAGAGGTATCTAAGAACCTTGCTGGAGTATAAATAACCTTGGAGTAACCCTCAAGTTCAAACACTAGCTCTGACTTAATTACGTATCTGAATGTAAAATTTCCCGCTCTATCGATTACCAGTCTTAAAAATGGGGGTTCCTATTTAAAGAAAAACAGTTGACCTTGAAATAACCTTTAAGGTCAAGTCCAAGGTCAAAGTGAATGTCACCATTATATTCCTCGTTGAAAGTTACTTAAGAAATGACCTTGACCTTTATCAGAATTACTTTACCTCTGAAAATATTCAGCCATCCCGGGACTTAATTGACACCCTGTATAACCTCAAATATGGGCAAAAACGTTTTTTTTTACACTTTTAGGTTAGGATATCTCAAAATCCTGACGTGATAGAGCAAATCTGCAGCCAGATTTGAATTCAGCGCATTAAAGAACTTCAGAAAAGTATGGTCTGGTTTCTGAACAAATTTTTTGTCGGCCTGTGTTATATGGGTCACCCTCGTGGTGCACCCAAATGTGGTCGGTTCCTCACCGACCATCTGCTACACAAGTGCCTCCACTTGTGCCGGCTGTTCCTCGGTCGTACGGCCTAAGCCTACTGCGCCGACTGGAACAGTATCAGCCTCCCTGACCGATGTCAGCTGGAGGTCGACTCTGACGTTGTCGTCTACCAACGTCAGTTGGTTGGACCGCGGGTTGTGTCTCGAGCCGAATGCCGTCGCGAAGTTCGTACCCGAGTAACAATCGGCGTTTAGTGTAGGGATAATCAACATCGTGATCTCCTTACTTGTGCCACCTATCTTAAAGGGAAGGTGAACACAACTCGCCATCGAGCTTGTGCTACCATCAGTGAGCATAGCCCCTGCGTGCTCGCTTGGCATAACTGTTCGACCGCATGCAGTTCTCAACTGCAGGCCGATCGGTCCTATTACCGTGACCGATATGCATGTGTCGTACAGAGCGCGGAAGTGGAAACCCTCCACTTCCATCTGTAACCACCCTCTGGTTTCCAGATTTTCCTCCGTAGGAACGACCGGTTGTGCCGTACCGCTGACTCCCTGGGAGGTTGTCTCCAAAGCTTCCTGACAAGCTTCGGTTGCATCTGGGGGAGCAGTTGAGAGCCCTACTCCCCCCGCTGTCCGTTTTCTGGCGAGCAATTCGGACATTTTGCACGAATTACCCCTTTCTTTTTGCATCCGTAGCAACGAAGGGGCTCCTTCGCCTGTCCGCTTTTCTGACCGTCCTTCCCGCTGCAACTACTATTTTTTGAGTTACCTTTTCCGGAGCGGCCAGTTTTACTCGTCGAGGAGGAAGCCCTCTTGCTTTCCCCTCTCTGCCTTTTTCTCTTTTTATTGCGAAGCGTATTCGCCATTTCCTCGTTTAGCGAACTAAATTGTTTTGCTATCAAATCCAGGACTTCCTGAAGTCCGACATCAGATACTGGAGCTTCGGGCTTCACCTGTTCTGTAGATGTCGGTCCGGCCACTACCGCTATCTTCGCGTGGAAAGACGAACCGGTCTTTCCGTCCTGCGATTTGTTTGCCGTCTTCGAGGATACCTCACATGACATGCTTTGTGTGCGTGTTATTTCGTGGCTGTAGGCTTCCTCGTTCTGTTGGTCTTCAAAGTCTTCCCAAGTTTTCCAACCGCTGCTGCGATTTTGATACCACATGCCAGCGACTCCTTTGAGGACGCATCGCTACTCTTGCGTTGACCTCAAAGGTTTTCAGAAAAGGCTCCGCGTCTTCACCTTGTTCAGCCGTGCACTTAACGTTCCAACGGCTAACAATGCGGCTGAGGTCGTCGTGACCTCTGCCTGTGCGATTCATATCGCTGTTGGATGGGCCAATCTGATCTCTATTGGTCCTCCCGTTGGTGAAATCCGCCCACGTCCTGATCTGACGTGGCGAAAATCTCCGTGTCTTTTGGACGGTCGGCGTGCCGTCCAAATTGCAGCCGAATGTGGGATAGTTCCTCGTGAACGTATCCTGGAATTCAACCTGTGGCGACGACTGCGTTGGATATATACATTCCCGTTGCCAGTTGTTTTACCGAATGTCGAACCTCGTGTTTGACCTCAGCTGCTTGACCTCTCGAGTTAGCTGGTCTACCCTATTCGTCAGGATCGCGATGGTCTCCGCCTGGGTCGTCACCGTGTACGTCAGATTTCTGCATCTGACGTTGTGTTTTTCGACTGCCTGCTGTATCCTCTCCAGCAGTGTTTGTAGGTCTGCGACCTGTTCCTCTGTAGTATCCTCTGCTACTGAGTCTATGTACGAAGACGACCTCCTGTTGTCTTGTTTGACCGTCGGGATCGCCAGCAGCCGTTGCTGGACATCCCGTTCCGTTGGTTCTGCCTTATACTCCATCTTCGCCTGATTGAGTACAGGCCTGCCCTCTGTCCCAAAAAACATGGAAAAATTTATGGGACGGCCCTTTCGGTTGGCGACGCCACTACTCCTAACGTGTAGTGTAAGATTCTCTCTGAAACACGTCTTAGAGAATTTCTCTACGACTGCCTACCGTTTGTAGCACAGTCGCGTTTGAACTGTGTAAAAAAAACTCTATTTCTTTACCGCGACTCTATCTGAAATTCTCGCTGACAAATTCAGCGAGAAAACGAAATTTCCTCGAAAACTTTCGATTTTCGAGGTCAATTTGAATGGAGAAAATTCTCACTAGAATTTTCTCCCAGACGTGTTTCTAGTGTTAGTAAATTACAATCCTTTGTAAATTACAGGTATTCGCTAGCTAGCCTACACGAGAGGTTCCCAGTCGAAAGTGCGAATTCTTCTTTTGTTTTTGCTTTTGGATTGTTGAAATTCCGAGTTTTCACTCAACAGCTGCCCGATACAGAAGCAAGTCACGGCTGTGACTGTATGCCGTTGAATGATTTCTGAACATCCCGTGTGTTCAGTGATTAAAAGCTTTTTGACAGGAGCAGGTTACGGCTGCCACTGTCTGATCGAATAAATTCTCCGAACACGAATGAAAATCGAAAAAATTTATTTTCCGCGCGAATCCGCTTGCAAAAACAAAAGAAATCGCTTTTTCGCACGATCCTTCCGCCTGAAGGACCATTCGCCGCCACGCGAGATTCTCTCTCTACGCCTAAATCTACTAATGGAAAAATCCCCTGATTTTTCACTCTCCGATTTCTCAAAGAAAATTCAATTTTTCTCCCTATTTACGAACGCACGCGAACCCTAGAATTCAATTCGAATTTAAATTTCGCGGCTTTTTCACTCCCTGTGAAAAAGCCCGTCGCCACCTAGCGGCCGATTCGCAGAGCTTCTCCTACTTCTAGATTACCGACTCGGTCGGTAACCCGATCTGCAAATTCAAAATTTTCTCTCGCGAAAGAGAGATGGATAAAATTCGAAGAGTGCTGCGTTGAGGTTCTGACCTCCAATGCACACGTTGTTGGGCGCCAGTTGTAACGGAGTTGTGCTTGACCTGTTATCTCGCGGAGGAGACCTTCTTCCGCAAGATTGGTGCAACGAGGGACGCACGAGTGCCCATCGAGGTCCTTACCTCGGGGTGCGCGCGAGCACCCGACGGCGAATACACGTCGCCACAGCCCGCATACAACGCGAGAGTACGCCTGTACTCTCGCTTCTCGTAGTCGCGTGCTAATGCGCGAACGCGCTCCTCGCGTTCGCGTGGCCGTCGTCCTCCTCGACGACAGCTGATGCCGGCCGCTCAGCTCGTCGATAGAGAGGCGGTATCCGGGAGGTTATGGTTGGGGAAGGTTTGCCAAGTAGTCGCGTGGACTACTCGAAAGAGTAACGCGAACAAGTAAAAATGCAATTCGGAGGCCTTTATTGCCTCCGTAAAAGAGAGTTACAAAGATTGCGTCCGGAATGGTTTCGTAGATGTCGGGCGTGCGGGCCGACTGCCCCGAAGATGCCGGAGTATTGCCGAGCAGTGCCGCGCGCGAACGCAAGCGCGTGCGCTCCTACGAATTCTCGGCCGCGCCGAGAATTCACCGGCCGATCGCGCAGTGTGCGATCGGAGATGTTTACGCGGAGCACAACTTCGCTTTACGTAAACAAACGCTGTGCTCGAGAGCAGGCCGCTTGCCTGCTGTACGTGTACACACACGTACACACGCACACGACGGAACGGGTCGCTTACCCGTTCCACGCGATATACCGGGAACTCGACCTCGAGCCCGTGCTCGAGGTACCGACGTCGCACCGCGCGACGGCTCGTATGCGAGACACGCGACTCCCGCCGAACGAGAGTCGCGACCGCGAACTAAGGAGAGAGAGAGACGAAGAACCGCTCCTCGACTCTTTGCCGGTACACGCCCGCACTCGTTAATATAGTCGGGCGGTACTTACAGTACTAGCAGCTTTAGCTCGTCCTCAGCTGCTACCTCGAACGCCCGCTCTCGCTGCTCGCCTCCTCGGGAAATCACTCGTTCACTGGGTCACACACGCGCGCACGTCCGTCGTCGCCGACGGCTCGAGAGAATCTCCACCCAAGATTGCCCACTTGGCAATCTCTCCCCCGCACGCCGGCTTAGCCTAACCTAAGCCGCGCTCGCGCCCGCTCGCGCCAACTCGCGACGGTGCGAGGGTACCACGCAGTACTCCGCGTCACAATATGTATATATATATATATATGGAATATAATAGATGAGCACGAATAAAACATAATAATGTCTCTTGTAAAAACATTGACGGAAAGATTTTTATCAACCTCATTAAATTCATTTATTTATATACGATTGTATTATTGTATATGTATATTTATTTATATACGTATACGATTTTGAAAAATTTCATCTATAATATTTTCGTTTGTATAATTGTTTTTGGGATTTTTGTTACTTTACTTTAACGATCATAGATTGGTAAAAAATTGGCATTGGCTACATTAAAATTTAAATTCGATATCATTTTCCGAAATTTTTTTAGTTTGCTTTAATAACATACATTTAAAATTTTGTCGCAGTATACCTATTTTTTATAATTCCCAATAACTCTTAGTAATTCGATTCCAAGACGGAACAATTAGTAACATATGTCGAAAATCTCTAGACAATGACTTCATGAAATCACAGAATTAGCAAAGGATCCGAATTCAATACCGTATGCAATAAAACATCGATGTATGGTGATTACCAGATTACGACGACATTGCTGGTAAAGAATAGCAGTAATCTCGTTTGGGCTAGAGCATTTACTCAATAAGTTAAGAAACGTTTGAGTTCTAACAGCAGAAACGTACCAAGGAACGTATGAACTCCAAAAAAGCATTTAATAGTTGCCACAGTTTGACAATTCAGTAGATTTATCGAATCCAAAGGATTATAATGACACTATCAATTTTCGGGTAATAGATCTTGCAGGACTATTTTCCAAATTTTCATTTTGATAATTAGGAAAATATTAGTGTAGAGTTACTTACCGATATACATTACTTAATTAACCACCCGACAATTATCAATGATGAATCATATACCGATTCAATACGGTATGTTATAAAAAATCGATGTATGGTGATTAGGATTACGACGACTGTTGCTGTTAAGGCATAGTAGTAACCGCGTCTGGGCTAGAGCATTTACTGAATAATTTAAGAAACGTTTGAGTTCAAACAGCAGGACCGTACCGAGGCATGTATGAACTCCAAAAAAGCATTTAATTGTTGTCGCAGTTTGACCATTCTGTAAATTTATCAGACGATCGGCATAACCCGTTCAATACCGAATGTAAGAAAAAATCGATGTATGGCGATTACCGGATTACGACAGCATGGCTGGTAAGGCATAGCAGTAATCTCGTTTGGGCTAGTGCCTTTACTCTGTGACACTACAGTTTCGATGCTGGTCGGCGACTCCACGAAAATTATAAAAGTTTCCCCCAGCTAGCGCAGGTCTCTGGCTCGTGAGCACCCGGGACCGAAGTCCGGACCTTGTTGAAAACCTCGACCGCAGCTCGCTACCCTACTCGTAGGCGCGGCGCCTTTCGGCACCGCTGACACCACTAACTCACACTTGCGCTTCTAACTGTCTCCCTAACGCCTCTTGCCCTCTCGAGTCGCGCAAAACCCTAATGGTCAACCAAACACATTTGATTACACACTTACACGACAATCTCACACTTTCAAACGCTCCCGTTTCGCACTCTTTCCGGAGAAACGCGGCGGAGGTAATTCTCGACGCCGCGCTTTCGGACTCTATTCGCGGGAAGGCGCGGGCGTTGCTTACATCGTCTATGCAGCCTACCTCGACAACCGATTCTTTTCTTCTTTCTTCTACGTCGAACTCTTCTTTCTTCGGGTTTAACCCTCTCTCGCTCTCTCGTTCTCGTTTTCTCTCCCACACTCTCTCTCTCTCTCTCTTTCCTTACGCTCTATCGCTAGGACATAACTCACCAACTTTATCCTTTCCCTTTGGCGCGACCTCTGCTTCCACCTCACGCAGAAGATAGCCTGGACGCCGCTAGCGGCTTGCTGTAGCCTGGATGGCCCCTGCTCGGTGCCTCGACGGTAATGGCGGGGCGGCTCTGCTTGCAGTCCGGAATGTGATCGTTCCTTGAGGGATGTGGTGGCTGGTTTTCACTGCCTCGGCGATTCGCAGAGCACTCTCCTGCTTATTCGGACGCTTTCCTCACTTTCTCACTGCTGCACTTAGGTTTTCTCAATCTCACTCGGCAATTTCCCTATGCTGCAACAACGCGCCTTTACGGTTCAATGGCCGGCGAGATACTGCCCCTTGCGGAGCACCGTCCGATCTTCCTCCATCGCGCTACGTCGCGGCGGCCGCGGACCAATGCGGCACCTCTTCCTAGGCCGCTGCATCTCCTCCGGTATTGGCGTAGCAAGCCGACTTGACTGTCTTGATCGCCATCCTCCTCTCACTTGGCTCAACCTTTCTTTTCGTTGCGCATATTCGCATAATGCACACTCGGCTCTTCTCTCTCCTTCTTGCCTCCTGCGCTCAATTGACGGCATCGTCACAACATAATAATTTACGAAATGTTTAAAGTCAAATAGCACGAACGTACCAAGGCGTTTATTAAACCTCGAAAAAGCATTTTGGTCATTTTTGGGAAAAACACAAATTTTTAAAATTTTGTAACTCCGGTTATATTTGAGCTAGGAAATTGTTTTTTTTTTCATTTTGAAGCTAAAAGCATGTATTTTAATAAAATAGTTGCAATTAAAATTAATTAAAAATAAAATTGTCATAAACAAATGAATTTTTTAAACTAATTTTAAACTATCGGACCCAACTTTAATTGGGTTTTTAATGTAACTATTGTATTCAGCATCAATTTTTCTATCGAAAACTTATTTTTTATCGATGGAGAAATTATTATTAGTAATGGAGAAATTGATTTCTCCAGCGCGGCACGTTGCTCGGGACGGGGACGGGGCACCGACGCGCGGGCCTTGTAGCGCGTCTTGTTTTAGTACCGCGAGTCGTTTCTCTCTCTCTCTCTCTCTCTCTCACTCTCTCTCTCTCTTCCTCTCCTTCTTTGTCTCTTTCTCTAAATAAATATATAATTATAATTTGATTACATGGAACTTCAGGAAAAAATGAAATAAAGACATTTAAGTAGAAATAAAATAAATGAAATTATAGAAATTTTAATACAATTTTATTAGGTCATAAGTTTTCATTCTCAATCTGTGAGGGTCAGGTCCTCATTCTGAATCTTATCACTTTTAATTTAGTAATATTTATTTGTTACTAGATGATAATATCTTTGCTGTTAATTGTTGCTTGGACATCGGAATCATGCAATGGTACTTTAACGTGCCCTTTATCGTTAAAGCTTTACCAAAGCGAGCTAACAATGCTTGCTCTTCTTTTTCATAATCATCATTAGTAGCGTATCGACTTGTTGTGTTTGGCAGAGCTTTAGTTGCCCAAGTAAATAGTTCCTCAGGTGTTCGTATAGGATCATGTATTCTTTGCAGAGTTGCTCTAGCAGCAAGTCGTTTTATTGTTCCCCCTATACCATCACATGGTCCTTTTCCATGTGACGTTGCGAAAAAGTGCCACTCAGCTGACACTTTAAAATCTTCTAAATGATAAATGAGGTTTAAGAATTTTTTTATTTTTATATTGTGCACTTGCACCATCAGAAAAATATATAATGTGACTAATTCCTTTTAAATTAGTTTTTATAGATTCCACTAATTGCTTTTGAAAGAGATGAACAGCAACGGTATCATGGTGTAAGATTTCAGAAATAGTAACAAAACTTTGCATATTCAACTCATCTCTATCATCTTTATAATAAATTGTAAATGGATGTATCGTAGCTTGGTCATTATTCCAGTGTATACCTTGAATAGCATTTTGAATAACAAAGGCGTAATTTTCAGAAAAATCACAAATTACGATGCATTCATTTCTCTTTAATTTATCTTTTTTATTGTTCAAAAAATCTCTTTACTTACGTGCTAAAAAAGAATGTGATAAGATTTGAAATGAAGTCCTTTCCGTTCTAACCCAGTATTTGTACTTAACATTTTCAATGAACTGGTCCTCAAAATTGTTTTCTAATGGATCTACAATATTTTGTACACCAGGGCACTTATCACATAATACCAAAAAACAATCATTACATTGTTCTTCGCATACCATAAGATCCAAACAATCCTAATAATTTTGTATGGAACGCTCTGAATCAGCAGTGATTGATTTCAAATTCGCTCCGTCGATTAGTAATTTACATTCTCATGTATCGAACAAACACAAACTGTATTTGTTCCGCTAGCTCCTGCCAATATATAGTGTTTTGGCCGTAAGCTAGCAAATTTTGAAAAACTACAGTTTATATTTGAATATTCGACTTTAAATATATTGTGTAATTCTTTTAAATTGTTTAACAGTAAGCGTTTTTGTATGTGCCCTTTTTTCCATCTATTTTTATAGAAACACAATCTTTTTTGCCTGGCATTAACTGACTGTTGTCATTCGATTGATAAAAGTTCATTATGATATTA
Organism: Sycophila sp. Sp_5; assembly: GCA_018906775.1. Classification (NCBI taxonomy): domain Eukaryota; kingdom Metazoa; phylum Arthropoda; class Insecta; order Hymenoptera; family Eurytomidae; genus Sycophila; species Sycophila sp. Sp_5. Next base: position 72,435 of record JACCID010000391.1, read on the forward strand.
ATATGATCGTGTTCTAAACCTGGATGAGTTTTAGGATTGAGATTACCTAATATACCTTTCTCTTTAGCAGTTTTTTTGCAATACATATCATATGCTTTATAGCAGAAGGAAAATGGGTCTGAACTTTGCTAAAGGACCAATGTCTAAAAATAGTTAAAATTTGTATCCTATGTGTACGGTCTGCAGTAATATTGAAACTTTCTTGCAAAGTACTTAAAATATTAGAGTCGTCATCTTGATCTTCATCGATGTCATCGGGCCCATCTTCAGTTGCAGGAAAATCTTTTTTTTGAGAATTTCTGTTACTTTCGTCAATTTTTCCTCTGAATATCTTTTTTGTTTTAATTTTGCTTTTTATTTACAGATTCAACACGATCATTTATGAATGCTGCTGTACTTTCCTCTGAAAGTCCGGAAGTCCCTCCACTGCGAACGTTAGCTTCCGATTCGTCACTCAACGAGTCTGCGTTATCTTCTGGCTAAGATAATTAAATTATTAAAGCTTCTAAATAAGATTATTAATAATTATAAACTATATTTGAACAAATTAGCTTGATTTTATTAATTTTATTAGGTAACCTGCACAGATGGCTGTAGGTTACCGCAAAAAGTGTAATGGTGTGTTTCATGCAGCGAATAATTTGCCGAAAAGATGCGAATACGCTAGAAAGCAACCAGATATGTTAGGGAAATCTAGAGAATCTGAAAGAAAGCTCCAGCCGAGTGTTCGCTTAAAAACGGCGAATATTCGCTTGAAAGCCGCAAATATTCGCTCATGAGCGCCGTCTGTTTAAACTCTAGAATGCCGGGAAGCCAATATATTGGCACTAACCCCCATCAACCCTTTCTTTATGATCAATCACTCATACACGGTGTTCAAAAATGAAGCACTTTTTCACTTTTGGCATTTTTCAGAATTTGGGATAATTATGGAGTTATTGTTAGTTAAAATCTACAATAATTATCCAATCAGCGCTCGATTTGACGATGATCCCCGCATGACTCTCCCCGCGCGGCCCATGCTGCTCGAGTAAACCCCGCCTATCAGCGTCAGCTAGAGCGCTGATTGGCTAATTATCGAAGTTTTTGATTGATCATAACTCGATAATTAGCCACAATTACGAAAAATGCCAAAAGTGAAAAAGTGCTTAGAATGTTATTCTGAACACGGGTATACTGGTCGTGCCAGTTCATTTTTGAACACCCTGTATAACATACCTTTTATACCAGTTTTCTGAGGGCGATATGCTCCTCGATATCCCGGCAGTCTAAAGGTTAAGCGAGTATTAAATAATACATGTTATAGCATACGACCGCGTCAACAAGGGAAGTGAGCAGGAGAGCAGATTTATTGCCTTCGTAAATCGGATTAGAACACCCGCGTCCCGGGAAAGTTAGTAGAAATCGGGCGCGCGAGCCGACTGCTCCGAACGCGCCTAAATAAAGCCGAGCGGAGCCGCGCACGAATGCAAGCGCGCGCTCCTACGAATCCTCGGCCTCGCTGAGAGTTCGCCGGCTGATCGCGCGGTCCGCGATTGATGGTGTTTACGCGGAGCGGCGACTTTGCCCCGCGTAAACAAACCAGTGCGTTTGGGAGTAGGCCGCTTGCCTGCTCTATGCGCACACATACGTACACGCACACGAGGGAACGGGCCGCTTGCCCGTTCCACGCGACACACAACAAATTCGACCTCGAGCTCGTGAGAACGAAGGAATCATTCCCACACGTTCGCCGAACACTGTTTTCGCTCACGAGTCGAGGCGCTCCTCGACTTCACGCTACGTACACGCCCGCACTCGCGCTACAAGAAGTCGGGCGGTACTTACATCAATTGCAGCCGTTGACCCTAGGCTGCCGCTCGGAGCTACACGCACTCTCGCCTCGTCAGTCACCGTCGGCTTTCTCTCGTGCGGTCTCCCACGCGTCCGTCCGCGATGAAGGCTCGAGAGAATCTCTCGAGTTTCCAATATGGCCGCCGCTCCCGCGCGCCGCGGCCTAGCCTTACCTTATCTGCTCACTCGCGCCGGCTCGCGACGACGCGCAAGTACACGGCAGCACCTCGCGTCACAAGTTTTATTTAAAAAAATATTTTTTTGGAAAAATGTGGTTTTTGTATCTATTAAATGTTATATTAAATTTAATATTTTTATTAAAATTAAATTAAAATTTTTTAATTAACTTTTTGTTAATAATTTGTTTTTATATATTGATATTATTATTATTTTATTAAAATTTAAATAGTTTAATTTAAAATATAATATTGAAAATATTATAATTTTTAAAATTTTTAAATATCTTTATAAATAGTGGAACTTTATAATGAAAATATAATGTTTTTTTAAAATACATAAAATATGATAAAATGATTTTGTTCAACTAATCTGGTGTATTTGGTTTATATTTAAGAATAATTATTTGCTTAGAATTAGGTAATCCGGGTTCTTTAATTGATAATGATCAAATCTATAAATCTATTGCACTACTCACGCATTTATTATAATTTTTTTTTGTTATACCAGTAATAATAGGTGGGTTTGAAATTTATTTAATTCCTTTAATTTTAGGAATTCCTGATATAGCGTTTCCTCGAATAAATAATATAAGTTGTAACGGGGTTATCTTTTGACCTATTATCTCGCGGAGAAGACCTTCCTCCGCAAGATTGGTGCAACGGGGCACGCACGAGTGCCCCTCGAGGTCCTTACCTCAGGGTGCGTGCGAGCACCCGACGGCGAGTGTACGTTGCCGCGGCCCGTGAACAACGCGAGAGTACACCTGTACTCTCGCTTCTCGTACTCGCATGCTGGCGCGCGAACGTGCTCCTCGCGTTCGCGTGGCTGTCGTCCTCCTCGACGACAGCTGATGCCGGCCGCCCAGCTCTACGAGACAGTGGCGGTATCCGGGAGGTTAGGGATAAAAGAGGTTCGCCGAGTAGTCCCGCGGACTACTCGGAAGAATAACGCGAACGAGTAAAGATGCAAGTCGGAGGCCTTTATTGTCTCCTTAAGTGAAATTTACAATGATCGCGCCCGAAAAGTTTATTAGATGTCGGGCGCGCGGGCCGAATGCCCCGAGCGCGCCCGAGTATCGCCGAACCGATTAAGCTAGATCTCCGACTTTAAAGTTTGCTTCACGCCGGCCCGCGTTGTAGTAACGCGCCTGCCGGTCTCGTTCTCTGTCGGAATTCTCCGCTGCCATCTCGTGGATTTCGGAGGGATGGCATTCATGATGTATCCCCTTGGTGCTCAAAAAACCGTCGATCGTTCGGTTTTTGAACTCTTTCCCGTTATCGGAGAGGAAGACTTCGGGTGTTCCAAACCGGAGACAGATCCTGTGTAAATTTTGTCGTTATTTGAATGATCGCCTACCGAGACGAGTGACACTGGTCTTCGAGCCCTGTGTTTACGCGACACCACTCCCTCAAAACAGCCAATGTGACGTCAGGCGTTTTTTCGACGACGTCCCGTCGACTAGCGTCGCGCCATGCACCCTCCTTTGAAAGATAGCGCCTCGCGAGGAGCGCCTGGACTCGGCGAGCACCGAGGAGAAATACGTGTAGCGCGACACTTCGTTTTGGCTGCTCGAACCTTCAGGAGCGAACGTGGGTTGCACGGGATGAGTCCCGACCACCTCTCCATTGCCAGGAGACGGTGTGTTTCAGCCCCTTGAACCAACATCATTTCGCGTTGCAAACGCACTAGTATTAAGTTTTCTTAAAGTAAAATTAAAATCAAATCGACAAATTCAGTACATCATTACGTTTTTCTCCTTACCCCAAAACCCTCTCTTAAGTCCCTCCGGCCACTAGCATGCAATTTTTTAACGTGCTCCCTTTCGGTCACCTCCATCAAGCGGAAGTGGAAAGGTTACAAACAGATGCGTTCTGTAAATTCCGCCAGTGTGGCTTCGCCTGTGGCGGGGCAAAGTGGAATCACTTCCACCCACCGTGTGAATAAATCCTGAAAGACTAGGATGTATTCGTACCCTTTACTCGTCTTGGGTAGCGGGCCCATAATGTTGCCTGCGACTTATTGGGTTATTGGGTTATTGGCCAGGGTCGTTCGATGACCCTGCGGCCCATGAGTTCCGTCGGCGGCCTTTGCTCAGCCTTTATCTGCTGGCAGGTCTGGCATTGCCGAACGTAAATGGCAATGCACGCGTCCGTGCGTGGCCAATAATATTGACGGGCAACTTGTGCGAGAATCTTCTCTCACCCCAAGTGTCCTGCTGTGGGGCTATCATGACACTTTTTCATGAAATTCCCTTGTTTTTCTTGAGGACCGACGAGCTTCCACGCCTCGTCGTCCTCCCCCAGGATTCCTTGCATAAGTTGGTCGGGGTTGTAATAAAACAGTCTACCCCCGACCCACTTCATCTTCGGATCGGTGAGTGGTAGGCAGGTCGGTCCCATCACTGTGACCGATGCGCCTGCGTCATACAGTGCGCGGAAGTGGAACCCATCCACTTCCACCTGTAACCACCATCTGGTTTCCAGGTTTTCCTCCGCAGGGACGTCCGGTAGTGCTGTCCCGCTAAAGCCCTGGGAGGTTGGTTCCGAAGCTTCCTGACTAGCTTCGTTAGCGTTCGGGGAAGTAGTTGAGTGCCCTACTTCCCCTGTTGCTTGTTTTGCGGCGAGCAATTAGACACTTCGCTCGGAATACCCCGTCCTTGTTGCATCCGAAACACCGAATGGGATCCTTTGTTTGCCCATTTCTCTGGCCGTTTTTCCCGCTGCTACAGCTATTTTTCGAGTTGCCTTTTCCGGATCGGTCATTTAGTCATCGGTCTTCTCCTTTTTTAGCCGAGAACGTGATGCTCAATCGGCTAACTATTCAGCCGGATTCGCCTCTGCGCGTTCTGAATGGTGTTCGCACCATTTAGTGTCTCGTTGATTTCAGGCTCGTCTATCGTGTACGACTCCTGGAATCCAACGCGCGGTGTCGATTGCGACGGTTTTATCTGCTCCGATCGCGTATCGACTTGTCGGCCGTCGATTCTCGTGCTTGACATCGGCGGCCGTTGCTGTTCGACTCTCAGCGTGAGAGCCGTCAATGTCCTCGTCTGGGTGACTACCGTGTTCACAAGGTTGTCATACTTCCGTTCGATTTCTCGAACGGCTTGCTGGATATCTCGTAACAGAGATTCCACTTTCGACGTTCGACCCTGTGACGACTGACTGTCGTCGTCGGACTCGCTCATTTGGTTCTTTTCGTGTCCTGACCTTAATGGCGGCGTGCGACTTGGCTCTGTGTTGCCAATCCCTTTGTCGCCTTCAGAATGGCAAATTATGCTATTCCGGTAAATTGAGAGAGGGTGAGGTCTGCCCTTCTCATAATTTTCATCCTGAATCGTTGTGGATGTCCTGTCCATGCATGTGTCTTCGATGAAGGACCTCCTCAACGATTCATGGACTGTGCGTAACTTCTCCTCGTTTGAGGAGTTACACGCCTGAAAATCGACTGCCGTGTAATTACCCTGCAGCCAATTATACAGACGATGACGCTGCACGAAGCAGTCGCCGACTGTTCTCAGTCCGAGGTGCTGGGTCGTCTCTTCCAGTTCCTCGACCGGGATCGCCATCAGCCACTGCTGGACGTCCCGTTCCGTTGGTTCCGCCTTATACTCCATCTTCACCTGATTGATTACAGGCCTGCCCTCTGTCCCAAAAACACGGAAAAATTTGTGGGACGGCCCTTTAGGTTGGCGACGCAACTACCCCTGACGTGTAGTCAGCGAGAAAACGAATTTTCCTCGAAAACTTTTGATTTTCGAGGTCAATTTAAATGGAAAAAAAAATCTCCCTAGAATTCAAGGCCAAGATGGCTGCAAACGTAAAAAAGCCTCCCAATCGTGTCGGGGGAAAATCCTACAAGTGTCATCCTAATACAGCATTTAATTCAGTAATTTGTGTGATATGTGAAGACGTTTATCATATTAATGATTTTGCAAGATCAAGTGGCACAATAATTAGCGATACACTAACTGTGTGCAAACTGCATAAAGACGTAAACCTAACCTCAATAAGTGAAGAAGTCCACGTATTAACAAGTGAAAGTAGACAAATTATTGCTAGTATAAAAAACAATATAAAATTGGAAATAAGCAGCTTAAATCAACAATATGAAAAGAAAGTACAACAATATGAAAAGAAAAGAAAACAAACGAAAGATATAATTCAAGAAAAAGATAATGAATTGGAAGAACAACAGAATGCTATTCAAGAACAGAAAAATAAATCGCAAAAATGCAAAACAAAGCAACTTTCAGAAACAGTCATGGAAATAAATAATACAATTAATGATGAAGCACTTTTTGAACAAGCTGATTACGAGAATATTAAATTAGAAAATAAATATTTAAAAAATTAAATAAAGAACTCGAAGATAAAAATCTAATATTGAAAGAATTTTTAAAAAAAGAAAAAGAAAGGGTAAATAGCAATATAAACAAAGGAACTTATGCAGAAGTCATAAAAAAAAGTTACACACAAAAATCAAAGAGAATACCAAGAATTAAAATAAAAAAAACTAAAAAACAAGGAACCTTAGAAAATTTAAGAAAGCAAGTATTACACTGCCTAATACAAGATAAATCAATACAAACAAACAACATTTTTGAAAATAAAAAAAAATGATGAAATTTACATAAGCTGTTGTGATGGTGATAGTGTTAAAAAAGCTCTAGAAGCCATACATAATAAATTATCAGCAGAGTGCAATGTAATGATAGAAGAATTAAATAGACCAAAAGTAAAAGTAATTGGTATTCAAAACTTAGAAGAGATGGACGAAGAAGAACTACAAAATGACATAAATGAAAGAAATTTTATAAATTTCAAAGAAGGATGTAAAATCCTACATAAATATACCAACAAGAAAAAAGATACACAAACAGTACTACTGGAAGTAACAGGGGAGATATACAGGGTGTTCGAAATGTTCCGGACCCCCCACTTATAACATAAAGTAAGCATTTGGAAAAAAATGTTAAATACAAAAGTTGTTAAGTTTTGAAGGTTGAACTAAATGATGACCTTGGATTTGTTATTGGTTATCATTTTCAAGGTCATTTAAAGGTCATCTTCAGTTTTTTAAATAGGGACCCCTATTTTTTATTTCAGATTCTGAAAGAGCACAAAATTTTACATCTGGATATGTATCCACGTTATGGCTCAAAATGACCTACAGAGGTCATTTAGTGGTTAAATGATTATTTAGTAGCAGAAAGCCAAGAAATCCGGATTATTAAGAACTTTGGGTGTATTTGACGAAAAGAAAAAAAAAATTTTGTACTTTAATACTAAAGTACATAATTTGATTTTCTAGGACGAACTTTATGGTCACTTTAAAATTGGCCTTCATTTTTAAGGTCATTTGAAAGTTATCTTCAGCTTATTAAAAAGGGACTCATTTTGTATTCCGGATTCTGGAGGAGCATTAAATTTTAGGTCTGGAAATATGTACAATATCCACGTCATGGCTCGAAATGATCTACATAGGACACTTGGGGGTTATTAATTTCAAAAGCAAAATAATCTAACCGTTTTACATGAACAGTTTTTATTGCAATAATTTTTTGCATGGGTTACGAGTTTCTACGCATGATTCATAGCATTTTCAGGATCGTTACTTGTACCTTAGAAGATTTTGCTCACTATTCTTTTTAGGAATCAGTTCATTTATAATTGTTAATTAACAATTGTTTACTCCTATTTACTTTTCTGTTTTCAAGAGTTAAGTGAAGTTCTCTTACTTCGAAATTCAGATAATTGTATTCATTTTCAATAATTGTACTTTTAATCGTAGTGAAAAATGGAACATCTTACTGAACGAGAAAGAATATCTTTGTTGATGATGCGAGGGTGGGGTGATCAAGAGAGAGGTTACAAACAGGTACAGCGTTTATTCAATGAAACATTCAGAGTTGAAGAAAACAACCCTATTTCAAAAAGTACCGTAATTCTTACAATTAGACGTTTTGAAGAGACAGGTGGTATTAAAGATCGTCCTAAATCAGGTAGATCCAAATCATCGTCTAATGATGAAAAGAGCTTAGACGTATTACAATCATTTATTGAGGACCCCATTGCAGCATCAGACGTTGTGCACAACAGCATGAAATGGGAGCTGCATCTGTGCACAAAATTTTGAAACTCAACAAATGGCATCCTTTCAAATTAAAGTTGGTACAGGAATTATCTGAAGATGATTTTGATAGAAGGGTAGAGTTTTGTGATGTAATGATGCAAATGATATCTGATGATCCTTTGCTCCTCAATAACATTGTTTTCTCTGATGAACCACGTTTGAGTTAAGCGGAACAGTGAACAGACATAATTGTCGATACTGGAGTAACATCAATCCACATTGGATGAGAGCGGACCACACGCAACATCCTGAAAAAGTAAATGTTTGGGCTGGCATATTTAATGGAAGAGTACTTGGCCCTTTCTTTATTGAAGGTAATTTAAATGCTGCAATGTATGAAAACATGCTTCGAGACCAAATTATACCTGCTATACGGAATTTAACGGGTGGAAAATCTGGACGAAATTTACTTTCAACAGGATGGTGCTCCTGCACACTACGGTATTCATGTTCGCCGATATTTAGATGCAACATTTCATGATAGATGGATTGAGCGGAGAGGTACAATTGAATGGCCACCTCGGTCCCCAGACCTACGCCTCTTGATTACTTCCTTTGGGATACTTGAAGGATAAAGTTTATGTTATAAAACCACGTGACTGGATGAATTACGCCAAAGAATCACTGATGAAATAGACTTGATACCTCAGCAAATCTTGCGAAATGTTGTTTGCAGCCTTTTACAATCGGTTAGCACATTGCCCAACTATTAATGGGCAACAATTTGAACAGTTGTTGTAAAAAGTTCCTGTCAACGACATTTTAAAAAAAATTCAGTTGGGCGAATAGTCCACTGTCGTTGATTTAGTTAGCTGGGCCGCCGATAGTCCTGCCTTAGCTGACTGGGCCGCTAGTGTTCTTGTCTTAGTAGGCTGGGCCGCCGATGGTCTTGCCTTAGTTGGCTGGATCACCCATGCTGTTTACCTTAATTAGTTGTACCTCCCGTGCCTGAGCAATAAGGCTCATTTTGATTAGACATTTTTTTTATTTATCATTTTCTCCCCCGAGTATGTAGTTGTTGGGCCTAAGGCTTATTTTGATTAGAGATTTTTTTATTTATCATTTTTCCCCCCGAGGTATGTAGTTGTTGGGCCTAAGGCTTATTTTGATTAGACATTTTTTTATTTATCATTTTCTCCCCCGAGGTATGTAGTTGTTGGGCCTAAGGCTTATTTTGATTAGACATTTTTTTATTTATCATTTTCCCCCCCGAGGTATGTAGTTGTTGGGCCTAAGGCTTATTTTGATTAGACATTTTTTTATTTATCATTTTCTCGCCCGAGTTATGTGGTTGTCTGGCCTAAGGCTTATTTTACGCCAGTGTCAATTACACCTTCTACAATCCTAATGCAGAATTTAGCGCTGGTGCAAAATGGAGAATTACAACTAGGAGGCTTAATTTGGAAAACTAAAGTTAACC